>JAUMHH010201844.1:0-13325 GCA_032359455.1 Chlamys rubida | reverse complement strand
TAATTATAGTCTACAAGGTATCCAATGGAATGTATGACATACGTTTAATTATAGTCTACAAGGTATCCAATGGAATGTATGACATATATGTAATTATAGTCTACAAGGTTATCCAATGGAATGTATGACATATATGTAATTATATTCTACAAGGTATCCAATGGAATGTATGACATATATGTAATTATATTCTACAAGGTTATCCAACTTTCGATAATCTCTAGAATAATGACGCAATGGTTTGCTTTAGCAGATTTATGCTTTAAATCAACGTCAACGTTACTTAAACAGCCAATTTAAATATTATTCGTACATGTCAAACTGTTTAAATAGTATCTGATTTTTTCATTTCTTTATGCAGACAGCTGGTCAGTTTTGTAGTTACAATTAGTGATACTGGTCTTTTCCCCTTTATCAGAAACAAAATTAATTGTAACAACAATAGAATATTGGGAGGCTTCACTCCATTTTTTGATTGCCTTTAAGTTGTTGACGTAAACAGTTTTGCAACAGTTATAGATATTACGGTATCGGTGATATCGGTACCATAGTCCTGTGGTTCATACAATTACCAATCACTACTAAAGGCTAAAAATGTCGTGTTTACCTGATAGTCGTTGTGTTTATCCTGTCCAATCCACACCCTGCCAGCACGAGGGGGAGTTATGTCAACAGTAATTCCGTCGCTACAAGCGGTGGTTTCATTAAGAGAGAGTGTCCATATTTCTTGTTCTTTAACCGTGTCGTTTGCGTTTATACATATCATGTATCGTTTGCCGTGATGGAGTTGACCGTCTGAGAATGGTACATTGACGAAATTTGAACCTGAATAATTAAATCAGAAAATTAATTCAACTCACTGTCATATTTAGCATATTGAATCAATTTCATTTTCTACGCCATAAGTCAGTAGCACATGTTGACATAACAACACATAGCACAGAAAACCTGCATCAGATGGAGGTGTTTATGTGATATATATCATTCTGGAAAACCTGTCAACTTTTTGTAAGTAATATCAGTGAATTAAGTGCAGATAATCTCAGTGAGTAAAACATTTTTCCTGTCTTGGTTGATGAATTAAAGCAGAACCATTGTCCTACGGACTACTAGCCAGCAGTACTTTCGCTTTTTCATGCTCTTTAGGAGAAGTAAATGACGTTTATTGTGGCACCAAATGAACGACAATTAATATTATAAAATAATCAACTACTGTATTGTATAACGACTCATTAAAAATCAGTTTAAACACATTATGAAAGGCGAAAGGTACGATATGAGATCTTATTTAAGTTTATTGCCAAACCCCGTACGTGTTGTATTGCACTTGATGGTATTTGGATGTGAGCAGAGATCCCTCAGATGTTCGATGTAGGTGTCAGTGAAACGTTTGACGTCTGCCATGTTTGTGACCAGAAGAACTGCCCACGTGTACTCTCCATGCATGAGGCGCGGCCACACTGCCGATAGTTGGTTTGTATATGGCGTATAATCTTCATCTTCCTCCGACCATGCGCTGTTGACAGGTAGGTCTATTTCGCGGCCTGTGTTTTCAACTTGGACTCCATCTGATGTAAAACATAAATATTGTTTTCAGTCATTGTATTGGAAAGTCACATTTTGTGGTAAGCTTTCATTTTTGAATTTGAACTCGGCGAGAGATGGAAGGTTTGGGATCCACTAACTAACACTAACGTACTGGGTATGGTATATCTGAGACAAAATTTAAATCGAGTCTACAACTTTGTGGCATAACCTACAACTACATTTTCGAGCAACACTATTTCAATTTCAAAGTGGTAAAATCGACACATTTACATGATATTGATCGTAGTAAAATATCACATTCGACAATCTTAGACAACTCTCGTAAACAATTCACTGTCTTGGCGAACATATTCTGTACCTTCATCATATAGTTGTAACCCAACGGCATCTAACACCTGTGCTGATTTGATGTATTCAAATTGTGGTTTCGTACAGTCTGTGACGTCAACTGTTACTGATGCCCGGATCTTAACTTTGTTGTAGCCCTGAACTATGACCCTGATGCACGTCGTGGTGATGTAGTCATCAGTGGTCGGAAGTGTAATCAACACCTGTGGATAAAGAACTTCTGTAGCGAGATGTACGTATAGCCAGATAGTAACGCATAACCAGATATAATAAAGGAAACATGTTTAAGAAATATACATAGGAAATATAAATCAAAATGTAATTCATCTGATTTTTAATTTTGTCATATAATCCGATTAAATACAAAATCTGCAAAATATTTATAGATACAGAAGTACTATAGGGTCTGTGTAAGATACTGTTTAGCTCTCTTTGTCAAGTGTTGTCGAGGCAGTGCAGAAACATGTTGCCTGTCACTCTAGTGTATCGACAAATTATCCTCTATTATTTCACCGCATCTTGTCTTTTTCGTACTCAGACAATCATTTTTAAACTACATGATAGTAAAATTGACAGAATTCAATAACACATTTTGAATTCTCATTTGATGAAATGTGTTACTCTGAACTTTTTCCGATGTAGCTGATATATTTTAATAACAGTAACACACATTTTTTTACATGTTTCCTTGGTTTCTTCTACTCACGTGTGTTGAATTATCCTCGTATGTATTGTTCCAAGCCGATAATAACGAGTTGTCATGTGATCCATCAGCTAACGCCCACCGGTAACCATTGACTACCTCACGAGCTTTGGCCTCATCCTCAATGTCGGGGTCGTAGAAACGTTCAAATATTGCAAGCTATGAAAAATATGAACAAAGATATCAACGAATTTATAAAAGAATAATTTAATCTTGCTGGTAACAAGCATTTTAATTGGCTTTAAAAATTATGTTATCAGCCCATAACGTAAAAAATGACGTCGCCGTTTGTAACGTCGCTTTTGATTGGCTGATACAGCGGCGTAACAATTTCTAAGAGAAAAGAGTCCATCAATAAAAGGAATTCCACAGGGATTGTGTATAGTAAATTAAATTATAAGAATTAATTTGAATATAGTTTTTTTATGTTATTGAGCTATAACACAAAAACCGTAGTGTACTCTCATCATAAACCGCCTCGCGGTTTATTTAGAGTACACTCCGTAGTGTCCATGAAAGCCATTGTTAAGTCAAGATATGAGATGTTACTGTTAAAATGTACAGAATTGACCTATTTACCGTTCTGTTGTCCGTCGTGATAACAGATATGGAACTTGTGACAGGCGGACTGGGTATAATGGTGACACCATTGCTGTGCCTGGGCTGAAAGCAAATATCACTGGCACAAAACTTGACCACAGTCCGATACCTCCGGCCAGGCTGAAGTAACATTGGTGAAGCACGGGCACTGAACAGCGTATCAGTCGGCATGAAGTCCATAAACGGATACCAAATATCTGAAAGATAGAAAACGTACTGTATGAGTTCTCGTTTATGCACAGATTTATTTAGTATAAATGTAATTTTTCACTTAAGAAAACGTTTTATGAAAAAAATATCACTGGAATTATGAATATTAACGAATTTAGACAGAATTTATTTTTAGTGGAATAATTGCATATCCGACAATACCGCAAAAAAAGTCACAATACCCTTATCTCGTAGCATTGTTAAAAAAAATGAACAAACCAAAATACGGGGAGCGTTCCTCAATAGCCCACATCGCTCGAGTTATAAACACTGTATAGTTATCCGGAATGTACCAGTGGGCGTCGATAGTGGTGACAGATGATTGGTATTCCAAATCACAGAGATTGTTATCCTACAAAATAATGAAGCAAGAAAAAAGGATATTGTAGTTAAACTTACTGAAGCGAAACTCCTGTGTGTATTCAGATTACAATCACCTATTAAGTTGATCTCCGATCACCATACTGATTACACGCGATTCAATATTCACCTGAGAGCCCACGTGTATGATATTTGGGCATTCCTAAATAAAAACGTAGTCGCCCAATATAAATATACCACGTAAAGATCAATTCGGAACTATAGTTACTATGTCAATATTCACATGAGAGCACACGTGTATGATATATACGGTACAACTAAACAATGAATGTTTGGGCATTCCTGAATGAAAACGTAGTCGCCCAATATAAAAATTTCATTATTTGTGAAGTAGGTATGTAGTGATACTTGAAATAAAGTTAACTGTCGTACTGAATTCGCCTTGATGAAGAAAAAAACCGTAAAAATGCTCACTGCTGCTAATCATTATACGAGAAGTGCTTGTCTTTGGTAGAGTTCAGTCTTTTTATTGGGAAATATTTTCAAATTTCCATTTCTACTAGATAAGATTGATATCCTATCTGAAATAAAAGAATAATGTAAACATTACGTACCTGGCTAGTGTTCAGTGTTCGCTGATTTTCACCTATAGTATAATAAACTGAGTATTATTTTCAAGAAAATCAGAAGGTTATACATATAAAATGAAAACCATTTGGTTCTAATTCTGGTTATATACTGGCTGATATGCTATTATTATATTACAAGTGTTATTGAATAAGATGTTTTAGATGCCATAACAGGTAAAAAAGCATCTGATGATGAATGACACTAGGACTTATTGTTGCCCACCTTCACTGAAGCAGTTGAGACCATCCACAATCTGAATGTCTGGCTCTATCTGTGTGGACACTACAGTGACACCGTCCGAGGACACCGAGACTGTCCCTGTGGACGAGTTGGCCTCAACGGTAGTGTAGTAGGTCTACAATAAACAAAATAATCTGAGTATTACTATGTTGTATGCAGAAATTATTTGATAAATAAAGATGATATAACTGTTTCCGGTGTAGATTTATCTATGATAATGCAAAGCAAACGATGAAGATGGTTTAGTGTTTACAAACTACAAGATTTGCAATACTCCCAAAATAAATTAGTGTTAAAACGTTGTTATCGATTGTTTTTCAATATGTCTATTAATCAAATTATTAATTAATCCCAGCATTATTATATGACACATGAATCTAGCTTTTCCAGCATTTAACATTTATATTGAAATATGAATCCCTGGAATTTCCACTATGATAAAATCTACCACTAAAAGATTCTCCTTTAGGAATCTAAATGTTACTCAGATGAATGATTAATAAAACTCCTTATTTCATAAGTTTCTTGAAAAAAGATCACTTCATCTGTTTATCCATTACGTAAGAAAAATTATATAATAAACTGGAAGGGGAGGGTGCTCTAGGGGAGGAATATTGTTGTTGTCAAACTCTATCTAAAGTTATGTTATTGGTCTTACTGTAAAAACCTGAACAACTATTAAAGACCCCATCGTCCATAAACTATTTATTATGAATGACATCCCCAGCATATGCTCTAAATTTAATCCCTCTGCAAATTTGGTTCAGACGGGAACTAATTAAACGCTTATATTATTATATTATATTAACGACTCTTTTACATTTGTTACAAACCTCCAACTGCTTTAGTAATAATCCTTCGATGAGATATGTTGTCTCGTATCCGACATACACAGGTCCAAACACATCTGAGGACATCCTTGTGGTGCCAACAGATACTGTGTAGGTGACGTTCAGGTGAGGATGAGAAAAGCCCGTCCACTTCACACGAAGTTTAGATGTGTCATTTTGAAAGTCAATATCAGGAATATCCTACAATTAGATAACCTTGTATACAAATCCTTATTGCATTTATGGAAATAAATAAAGAACAATGGCAGTTGATGTATCTAATATAATGACTATATTCAACTCGTTGTTATTTCGTTTAATGTTATATATATTTACCTTCCAAATATCGTAGTTTGCGGTCGCCTGAAAAGACAAATGATCAAAGATTGAAAAGATTACATGTAATCATAGACGTCATACATACTAGACGGCTGACATAGTTTCCAATTTAACTATTATATATAGGCAATCACGACAAAGTTGTCATTTTATAGGAAAATAATATTCTATTTGGTTTCTCTGCATATTTATATTTTGTTGTCAGTACAAACTAAAATGTATAGCGCTGAAGTATTTCTAAATGACTCAGCTGACAATTACCTCAACAGAGATATCAATCACGCTCCCGGGTGTTGGTAACATGACGTCATGTACATACGGGTCTGATGACGCTGTGGTAAACAACCCGGCTGTATTCTGGACCTTAATGGTGACGTAATAAGTATGATGGCCGTGGATATCCCAGTTAATAGTTGTTATGTCTGTGGAGGTACAGTTAGGGGGATAGTGATCCTGTGAACATGTTGGACCTTCCTGTAGATCTTTATACTCCTGTACATCAGTAGCGAAGCGCGACTGACCTGTAGATATAATAGTCTTTTATATGAATGATGTACATCTTATATTCAACAATGACTTTACATAAAAACCATCATTGAGTTGGTTAATCTATCATCAGTTATAATTGCTTTCACAGAAGTCTTGAATATGCATCCAATCTTTATTTGCTAAAATATTCTCATAATTTTTTTTGTCTATATTTCAACCGGTCTCCATTATAATGGAGGAATGTAAAAATAAAAGAATTATTTTCAATATTCAATCTACTATGTTTTTTGTCGGTCATGTCATTATTTCATTTTACTGATGATGAATACACCGTTTCATTGTCATTTGTTTTATAAATATACACTATTGAATATTACGTTTATTAGAACAACGTGTTTTCAATAACGTTCTTACTTTATATGAGGATTTATCATACCTATGGCATACTGGTACTTCAGATTATATGGCTCCTCAGTGTCAATCACAGCCTCATCAGACCACCACGTGACCAGATATCCCGCATTATATTCCACGTGAATCGTTCCAACTATGTTAGGTGGTGTTGTATCGATGATAAGTGGACCAATACTCTTGAAAAATAAATAAATATGTAAAATGTACGAAGATACGAAACATTTTAAAAGTTCATATTTCTATCGAATACATGATGTAAAGTTGTAACTCAAATATTTTTTAACCTTATTGGGGTTTAACGATTGCCTTTTATAATTTAAGTTGAATATTTGGTATGACCATTAGTATTATGATTTCTAATAATGTATTATCAGAATCCGCTATGCATAACTTCATTTAATGCATAAATAAAGTTACAAAAATGTGACCAATTTGGCTATAAACCTGGATGGCGTGGACGTTCGCCTTGCTGGTGGTTTTGATAACAATATAGAACATTGACCCTTCTACAAGATCCGGGTGCCTGATTCTGCCGTGTGTATGATGCTTTGTAGAAGTGAAGGAATACAAATCCGGGGCAGGACTGTATTGTATCGTAGACAAGCCAATCGCGTAATCAAATACGATGCTAGCATTCGACGAAATTCGCCAGGATACTTCAAGCTTGAACATAAAATATAAAATACCAATTAACAAATATGCAAAATACTTATTAGCAATTGAATTGTATCCATACATGCTTACCTAGATATGTTAAATAGAAAAAATTCCAGAGATCACTAATAAAAACCACTGTTCTTGTACTTACAGCATATATTACCTGATCACCTGTTTAGATGTTTAAATGAGTATTATATGACAAGTATACTCTAATAAAGAATGCTTCAATTAACACATCTGACATTTGTCCACCTGTTTCTATGTTACATAACAGTAAAACAGATATACGTAATAATAATAAGGCCTAATACTGGAACTATAAATGCGGAAATCTACATTAAATAATTGTGAAGAACACTTAATCACTTACATTGTTACTTCTTCCCAGTACAATAACTGATGTATAAGGTACTGCAGATGAAACCACACACTCGTCATTAGAGCACGTGACCACATCACCATTTACGTATCGGTTGATCGGATACAGAGACACGTCATCCGACAATGTAGCCATCAGTCTAAAATACAAAATGCACTTTTTTTTTTTTTTTTTTTTTAACTTTTACGCTTTAGTTTTATAGAGTGCCTTACAGAAGACAGCATGTTTTTCGCGTATGTGTATAATTTCAAGTTTGTGCTACGTTCAATTTTTGGCTTCAAGATTGTCGGTCCTGCACATAAGGCACTGTACACCATGTTTAAAAATCAGATCAGAAAGAGCAATGGAATGTATTTTGACAATAAATCAATAGCTTGTATTTAGTGTCTCTTGACCCTAATAACTTGCTAATCCCCAACGGCGTATCTACATGTATCAATATATCACAAAGTGAAACGTCGGCAATCTTAGATTGTTCTTTAATCCTGATGTAATCTAAGGG
Organism: Chlamys rubida; assembly: GCA_032359455.1. Classification (NCBI taxonomy): domain Eukaryota; kingdom Metazoa; phylum Mollusca; class Bivalvia; order Pectinida; family Pectinidae; genus Chlamys; species Chlamys rubida. Next base: position 5,112 of record JAUMHH010201844.1, on the reverse strand, counting down.
AACGAAAAATTGGACGTGCAGACGAACGGACGGACACAAATGTTACTATAGGACCTCGTATCTCTGATGCTTAGCATTTATAACTTTGTTAACAGTAACCATTTTATTAGGTTAAACCAACCTGCAATCCAATGAAGGATTGGTAACATGATTACGGGTCCTGTTTGAATTCAGTATCCACACGTGATCGGAGGTATCTCGTACAACGCCGCCTTTCACCTTTGCTCCTTTGACAACCACTTCAGTGACGTTTGGTACCTCCGTTACTATGGTAATACCGTCCGAGCATACTGGTTCGGACCGTTCCATGGCTCGATTGTAGGCAACCACCGTGACGTAATATGTTCCCTCAATCGATACGTTGATCAAAGCTGATGTTCCGTAGGTCTCCTTGATCTACAACAATCATAAGGTGTTATGCTTAACGTTAAATCTGAAAAACCTTATACAAAACTTTCAGGAAAAAAACAACAACCTAGAAATACGAAGAAGTAAGGAAGAATTAATGAATACATGCGTTAAGAGCTCCGAAACATTTGAGAATACAAAAAAGGGAAGGTGCCTACACTACGCTTTATAACGTTATACATTTAAAATGTTTGACTATAATAGATAATGTATTCTTCAATTCGTACTTCAGGTAAACACATTTCAGCGACAAAGTTACGGACAACCTCAAGGACTGATTCAACCACCGCGTTACGTCAATTAACTACCAGAAAAAGAAGACGAATTTAGAAATATTTAAAATTTAATATAGACATATATGGATTACCTTTCATTTGCATTATTCTCTGAATTTTCCCGAAATAAATGTTTTAGGAGCCTTAGAGAATATTTACATTACATATTAAGTATGAGTTTATGTATACATATACATTGCTTGATTGCGTTATCAATACCGTTTAAAATGTGAAAGACTTTGGTTTTCAATGTAATTTTTAATAAATTAGTCAAATATTTCTTACAACATACCTTTTCACCACGGCTGTTTGCATTAAAATCATCCTTATGAATACAGACGTGATCTACTCCATACTGATACAGCAAAACGCCACTCTCCTTGTCAAAAAACCCGTCCCAGTATGTATGGAACATCTGGTCCTGTTGGAAATCTATTTCTGGTTGACCTCTATGACCTTCCATGACATATCCAACATGGGGAGGCGTTGTATCGATGGTTATCTGTACATTGTAATATATTAAAATATATTTGCGTCAATATTTTAAAAGATTGGTATGATAATGAACAAGGAAGATGAAATTAACTCAGCAAATAATATTCAATCGATGTACTGTACCTATTTCAATTATTTTTTATTGACCCATAACATTTGTGGGGATACTGCTAGGGTCCTGATCCTGGTTTCAGTCTCGTTACAAACAATTCTTTCATGCAAGAGGACGCTTATTCATTCATCATCCTTTCATTCCGACAATCACTTCACTATGACTTCAAAATATTGATATTAAATATGATTAGCATATTATTAGATATGTGCTATTTACTTTTTTCTGCATATTGTGTGGTATTTATAAGATACAATCGAAATATGAAAAAATACGACAAACACACAGAGTAAGAATATGGAAAAAATGGTCTAAATGGTTTCTCCACAATTTGTTTGACTGTATATTACTTCTCATAACAGTATACACACTGCACATTCTGAAATTCCATTCACCTTGAAAGAGTGTGTGGTATTCACTAAAGCGTTGTTGGTGGCTGTCACTTCGAACATGTAGTCATGGTTGTGGACCCCCCTGTCCTTTCCCGTGTAGACCCCTCCCTTTGTAGGGTCACCCACCAGCTGAGCCTTTACGTGGAAATGTTGATGGTAGCATCCAGAGTAACGCGTACAGTAGCAGTTAGCTCCCCTTAGGTAGGATTCATACTGATCTTCGCATTCCGTAAGATTCTTAACAGATTAAAACATGGGTAAAAGGAAAATATATACATAAAAAATGCATTGATTTTTCAACAAGGGATCATCATAAGTTTGTGTTTGATGTGTTTCAAACAACGGTGATTGAAGTATTCTGCAAAGCGACAAAAACATGTTTAAAATCAAAAATAATTTGAAGATGTTTACAATGACACTCTGACATTAACTAATATGACGTTGCGATCAGATAACGAAATTACGTTTTGATGTCTCAACCGAAAGACCGCCATAATGTCGTTTCACTATTGCGACCTTGCTGTCTGCAACTGAATCTCACTGATAAATCCTTACATTGCACTTGTACAAGGACAAACACATAAAACAAGATATTACTTCTGAATTTCCCTGGGCAATCAACCAGTCCATTCCATGTTGTACGTCTTCTCCAGTAAAGTTATCAAACAGCCTCCACTGAACCGAGTGTAGACCGCTATGGTAATCATACGCCAGCCATTCTATACTGCAAAAGAGAGAATGGGATAATTGTAGATAGGATGAGAAGAAATACGTCTAATAAGCTCGGAAGCTTGTTTTACATATGGGTTTTTTTCCACTTTGATTTAATGTTTTACTCCCAGATTACTGACAAAAACTAAATAAATCATGGTAAATAAAACAAATGTTAGGTAAATGCACTTATTTTACCACTTCGTACGGAAATGTTTTCATTTCATTAAACAAGCATGTTCAAATAAAGGCTGCCTCTTAGTATTGAATGAATGTCGTAATAACTATGCTCTGATTGCAATAACATCGAAGGTCAACACATTTGAAAATAAACCCATCTGTAAGCAATTATGAAAGTGTTCTAACAACATACACATACTATATATAGTATTCATACGATTTTGAAGTAGATACAAAATAAATGATACAGGGTGTGATGGAAGACATGTGTGTGACCTGGTTTGACCTGTGTGATGAAGACATGTGTGTGACCTGGTTTGACCTGTGTGATGAAGACATGTGTGTGACCTGGTTTGACCTGTCATGTTATTGACTTATTTGAAGACGGCAATAGATTTTTAAAATTGTTTTTACAATCTTTCATTGCACTAGAATAGCTGGTAATTGTAGTATGTATACAATTATCTGCAATGCATTGTTGATGTTGACCAAAACGTTTCATATGATAACAATATTATGTGACAAGGAAACTCAATGAAAATTTGACAAAGGATATGGACACACTTCTTACTTCATTTCTGTGAGCTCCTCCATTGAGTGGACGCTGATGTTCAGACGATTTCCTCGAGTGAGCCACAGATCTTCAATGACTGGAGGAGAAACGTCTTGTATGATGTGAATGATATCCTGCCAGTGTGTACCAATGGCGTCATAAGCTCTGACCATGATGTTTAATTTATCTCCGTCTTCCATAGAAATGTTGACATGCGTCCCCTCCTGGTGTACATCAGATGTGTTTGTATAGTTACTGAAGTACACATTGTTATACATCTCGTGTTCTGTGGCAACCTCAAATCGTACGACACCTGTAAAATTACATAAAACAAATAAATAGACCAAAATCCGATATACTGTATTGGACAGAAAACATTGTATGAACAACATCCTTTTCGACCTCCTTTGCTATTTGTCTGGTCCGAGCGTCCAATTTCTTAACCATTATTAACCATCTCACTTGAAAATGTATTAATATTTCTGCTTCAACAGTTTTTTGAAATGCATTTTAATTTTTACAAATAACTAAGGGTCCAGGGCACTTATTGGATATAATACAGTTATTACATTTTTTAAAATTATTATTCATCGATTCTAAAAATAGATACGAATAAGTTCAGCCCACTGCGTTATCAGGTAAAAGAGCCTGACTAGTTAAATATCTGTACAGAGTTGTCTAGAAACCGGGAGAACTGTTACCATAACACTAACGGGACAGCAGGACTGGTGTTGATTGTGTTACACGTGTAACAGGAATTGAGTCTATTATCAGTATTATATATATACTAAAATTGAAACACTATGCTATCCTCGTTATACACTGGCAATTATGTATACAAGTGGTAACTTTATTATGAACAAAAATATTTATCCTGGAATATAAAAATGATTTATTATGAGTAAAACGTGCCTCTGACATTCGCAGTAAAATTGATATCCCGATGACCTTCATGGTCGTCAAGGACATCCTCAACTCCAACGTGAGGCTCCACGGAATGTAGCCAGTGGTAGGCGTCATGTCGGGCGTTAACGAATCGTCCGACCCACGTGATATTGATAGTCCGAGTGTCTACAGTGAGCCATGTGTAGTTAGTCTTCATCGACGCTGTCGATACATAGGTGTAGGCTAAAGGGAGGACATCTACCCGAGATTGATCGTCGAACAGAGAAATTCGTCTCATGCTGCGGTAGTTACCTCCCTTGTCAAATGCGGTGAAGATGATTGAAAACATCCCCGGATGTGGGTAAATGAAATGGTCCTGTTGAACAAAAAGTAAAACTTGGTTATTTGTTTCTATGTATACCAGGACTGACAGGCAAATTAAAATTTAAGGATCCCCGTTTTTATCTGACTATATTTTATGAAATAGAAGCATGGGAAGTTACAGTAACTAAACTATGCATATATTAGTTCAATGATACCATAAAATTAAGAACAACAAGCGTGTATGACAATCTTATAAAAGCCACGTGTGAAGAAAAGAGTTTCTTCATCAGCAAATTACAATCAACGCTCACCTTACATCGGTTACTATCAGACAAAGAAGTTGCAGAACAAATGACCGTTGTTTATCATATATATTTAACTCGAGTCAGCTAATTGTCAAATTTTGAGAAGAAATGAGGTTCACTAATTTGTTTAAAATAAATAAAATTAATGAGCGTTACATTATCATGATAATTAACAGTTGTGGAAATTCTCTCTAACATAATACATGCCATTATTGAGTGACCATCCTTGTTGTGCAACCAACGACGCCAAGGGATTTGTTTGAAGTCAATTGTTTGCTGATTGATATGCAATACAGTTAATAAAAATGTTAGTTGGTACTTACACTATACGTATCCGCAGACATGACGTCACTACTGTAGACAATGGTGCCCTCTGTCAGGTTTGTGCCATCGGACACTAGGTCGTATACCTCATAATGGTAATGACCTATACCACCCAGTTCGTCATACCAGCCAAACCAGGAGAATGACG
>JAUMHH010201833.1:0-13326 GCA_032359455.1 Chlamys rubida | reverse complement strand
CCTATGTAACTTTAGTAGACTCTACCATGCATTGATATGGACAGGTCCATTATGGTCTACAGTGGTGAAAGGGTTAACTGTTATACCAGATGGTGGAGCAGCCATTTTTGCATAAATATAAGGCCTATAGCTTGCTTCTTCATATGATGACCACTGACTTCTGTCAGGTGACAGACTAACTGACTTAACGGGAAACTGTTGAGGATTTTCTATCAAATTTTGGATTTGACGTTATTAAACGTATGCTTTCATAGCAATATTTTCAGGTGGTTGATGAATATATATTTAGATTCTGTACATTATGGGAATGAAATACATGTGTGTTTAATGTATAAAAATGACAAGACAATTTTATTTTGACATATCTAATGAAAGTAACAAAATCATATAGAATATACATGTATTATCTTACCTCAAGTATGTAACAGTGAGTAACTGGTTGGATTTTACTGAATTTATCGCATACTATTTCCCTATAGGTTATATAAGTTTTACAAGTCTTATTTCTCCTATTTCGGGCCACTCTATATAGCTAGAAGTCAGTGAGGGTTAAGTTATAACTATCACCCCTGAGTTCTGAGTGTCTGAAGCACTGATGACAAAGTTACAACATGACAAAAGTTGGAACTAGGTCTGATAATGTTTACTGTTGCTTTATATTGATCTACAACAGTCTGTTGGTGCTATAATAAACCATTCTTTTTGTGATAGGGAAACTTTATCATAATGGTTTACTTTTAGCCTTGTGAAACATATATGATTTGTCCCAGGGAAACATCTGATCATGTTTCCCTCCCACGTGTGAAATTTGATCAATGAGCAATATAGAAACAATTCTGATGATAATCAAACAAATGGAAGTTTATATAATGGTGAAACGTGTTGATATGATTACTTTGATCTGTTCTAGCTAGCTATTTAGCGAAAGTATATAGGGGGAAATATATCCAATAGGTCAAATTTCAAAGTACAGATTAGCGGTGTTAATACTGGTACATATGATAAGGTAACAGCTGCCTCAGAAACAAGTGAATTATATACCTGTTTGTGTATAACTTATTACAGCTGGTGCAGTATTATGGTAAAGCCTTTGGATGTGGTAGCAAATTTACCACAATAGTCCAACAAATGGCCATCTGGTACATATGTACTGTAGTTAAACATTATACCTGGTACCTATATAAGGACTAGATGCCTGCAGGAGTTGCATTATTTGATCTTTTGACAACTGTTGGATATGGAGAAAATTCTAGGATCGTGTTTAACCCTTTCACCACTGAAGACCATAATGGACTCATCCAGATTAATGTATGGCAGAGTCTACTAAAGTTACCTAGGGATGAAAGGGTTAATTAAGGGTGAATAGGAAATTCCCCTAAAGTATATTTTTCTTGTTTTTATACTGTTAATCTAAACAAAAACAAGGAAGTTTTTCTTATCTGATACAGCAAAAAGTTTTAAGTGTGTTATCACTTAATTGCAGACACTTACAGATAGGATGCAATTTTTATTGATATTAACATTTCAAGAAAACGTGAAAAAAGCTTAAGTCAGTGACTGTTTTTAATGAAGCTGTGTTAGACTACACATAGGAATTCTCTGTGATATATATAGAAGGGATCAATTAGCTTTAATCATTCAACTTGATAATCTGGGTACTCAGCTACATCTAGATGTGATTACAGTGACGTTATATCACGATGACAGTGATATATATATGTGTACATTGCATGTCATGTTTGCTTTGATATATACACTGTGTTGTACATGTGATATATGGCCATAATTACAGTCTGTTGATGTGGACGTGTGAGTATATATAAAGGTTATTGTGATATTTGTGATAATTTGATTCAATAAACTCCGGCAAATATGGTTACTCCGAAAGTTAGAGTATTGTGATAGACATGATCTGTACCTGTATGTGTGATATACTGGATTATTGCGATATATATATAGACAGGATAAATGCAACAGACAAGATTATTGTGATTACTGCGATTGACTCGATTATTTTGCGATACAATTGATTACCGTATTGTGATGAAAGGATTACTGTAATGGACTGATAAACTGGATTATAATGATCATTGATAACTGCAGTAGACTGGATTATTGTCAGCAACATAATTCCTGTGATTGACTGGATTTTTTCACATGTACACGTAACAAGCATCATGATCACTGCGATAGTCGTGATTATTGCGAAAGATTTTAGATCTGATTATTCTGATTATTCTGATGCACGTACATGACTGCATGGTTTTGTGACGGATGATCAGAAGTATAGACACAAATGTGTTTTTTGTGAAATAAAAAAGTGACTGTGGCCATGACGGATGACAAGAAAAAGTGGATATCGGACGGGTATGGGCGTGCTGGTCAGTATGACATGCTGGATGAGCACACGCCTATCGCTTCCTACCTCAAGTCTACTACCTTATCTGGAGGTACAGTACTAATGTATATTATTGTATATTTACATTTCGATTGTAGAGCCCTTAGGTAGACCTTCCAACCAGAAATGGTGTCGTAAACCAACGACAAGTACCATTTATTACACGTAAAGATTTGACGATGTCTGCATCGTCAAGAGAGAATATGGTTTTGCCAATATCTGCATTCATTACAGAATTACTCATCTGATCAAAATATTCTTTAACCTTTTCACCCCTGTGTAACTTTAGTTAAGACTCTTCTGTGCATTTAAGAAGTCCATAATGGTCTGCAGGGGTGAAAGGGTTAATTCATTCAAGTTCATATTTGTATGAGATAATTAGTGAAAATCTTTGTAAACTTTTCTATTTAATTCAGCAGAACCTCACTAAAATGACAACTTTTAGACTTAATTGTTTCAAAATTTATATGAAGTAGAAACTTGTTTAAGATCATTACATAAATATTTGTTAATAAAATACATATTAATTTTTGAGGAGAGACAATCGTGATTTCGAGTATCTCGCTAGTATTTATTCTAACACAAGTAAACATTGAAACTGCAACAGTCATACGTTAAGTTCACCAATGTCACATATGAAACTGTAGTGAGAAAATTGGTGAGTAATGCGCATGCCCATCCGTTTTGTCTTTAATGGGATCTCTGCCTTTGTTGACTTGACTCTTTAAAGTTTCATGGTTGCCCCAATCGATATTGAATTTTCGCCAGGACAGGTTCAGAATCGACTCTTTAGTTTATCCTGTCTGTTTTAATTATCATGCACATGGGAACAAGTGGTAGATGTCTGTATCAGTCTATCAGCCTCAAAAAACTCACCTGCATTTTCATGAACTCGGAACACTTAACCCTCAGACTTGGGTGCCTAAGAACACTGCAAGATGTTACGCCAGTTTCAAACAAGTACTTATGTACTGTTGACCAGTATATGATTTATGATTATTTCGTATGCAGAGTTAGAAGTGATATTGTTCAAAATTGGGAGATAATGTATGTTTTGTTTAAGCACTGCTCTTTTGTCCAGTACCTAATCTTTAAGTTTAAATGTTTACTTATGTTGCGGAACTGAACTGGGTCAATTGCTGGCGACCAGGTGGCTTGATTGGTTATAGGAGGTCCATGTTTGGAGGTCCCCGGGTTCGAATCCTGGACTGCCCATGGCATTTTCCTTTCCTGGTACATAACTAGACTGGCCACCAGCCCCTAAGCTTTTATGAAGAATTTCTCAACTGCATTTTACTACTAGCTTATCTCCCCCTAGTTTAGAACTTTGGCTAGAATCAGACATCCAAGTGCACGATCAAAATTATTAGAGTTACATTTTTTTCTTAATTATTTAATATTCTAGAGACAGTGGCCAGTCTTGTACATTACATGTCCAACTAAATATACCCATGGAAGGAGGTATAGGGTATTGTGTGTCTTTGGGGTCAAAGATTTTGTTTAAGGAGAGAGGTACATGTATATAACAGAACCACACGGGATCAGTTGCTGGTGACCAGGTTGCAATCTCAAATGGTTAGAGCCTCTGTCCAGAGTGTGGAGGTTCTGAGTTAAAATCCTGGTCTGGCTATCGCATTTTCCCTTTCCTGTTACACTTGAAACTGTCAATTGTGTATGTATTGCAATAGGAATATGTTAGCTTTAACTGTTACAGAACATTGTAATGATAATTAAATAGGAAATTGTTACTATCATAATTCCAAAAATGTATCTAACATTCAAACAAAATTGATAACTTAAGATATTCATGTGAAAGATGTTTCAAAGCAACATTTTGTTTTTATTTTCCAAAGTTTAATGCATGTACATATCTATATGATTTAATTATTTAACAATTGTATATTAATACATGTACACTTATTTAAAGATAAAATACAGATATTGTTAAATTAATCTATAGTATTGTTATCAGCCAGACTGACTTCCAGTCATGAATTACTGCTATAAAACTGGTATAATTCATGTTATCTATTAATTATCACTTGTTAGATACATCATAAATCAGATAAATTTGTTTTGTATCTTTTTAGAGAAATTGGTGTCAAATAATTACCTAATTTTAAAATGAATGGGGAATATATGTATATACTGGAGCACATGTATATGTTGGATGTGATAATAATAACATCATGCAATTAATGCAAGCCCAATAATGTTATTTTTTTATTGCCTTGCCCGGCCTGTGTGTGATGATTACTAAAAGCCAAGCATGGAAGTGACAGGGGACCGTCCTTAGCAGTTCACCAAACATTAAGTGGTCCTTACTGCTCTATCTGGCCATCAACAGCGTCCTCTCTCTGAGCTATCTGGCCATCAACACAGCGTCCCCTCTCGGAGCGTGGCTTTCTCCTGCATTTATTGTGCCATAGAAACGTTAATGAAAACCAAATAACTGTGAATGCGGAAAACATTTCATGCGGAAGTTTCATTGCATCATCAACGTCTCAACTTCAGACGGTCGCTTTCAGTACTTGATGAATGCTGTTTTTCTTCTATTTATGGAAGCTGGGGCATCTGTACTGTGCTGTTGATAATACAGTTTAATTTTCTCTCATTGTCCAGATACTTTTAGATCCTCTGTTGATATTTGCAGAAAATATTTTTTCGTTTGAAGAGATTTTATTTAGTAATAAGTTGGAATCCAGTACAAAAAAATATTGGTTTTCCAAAACAAAAAATGGAGTTATGCGTGCAAATGTTTCAGAAAATGGTGAAAAGAAACATGAGAATATGGTAATTTATATGCATTAATTGGTCCATATCAAATATACCCATTACGATTTCAAATGTTGGTATTGGCGTATAACAATGCAAAAAACAAGGATATCAATTTCCAGAATTTTGTTCAGATGTATCCTGTGGACTCCAGTATGTCTGTGTAAACCTGATACAACAGTTTTACATATAGATGGCATATTGGCAGGAGGATCTAGCTGTATATGTCTGTAGGAGTAGCCGCCACAGTTAAAACCAGGAAACGATGACCAGTCTGTATTGACCGCGCGCACCATCCTCTTATACAGATCTGTCATAATGACGGGGGACATTTGATGTGTCAACCACACAACAGATCTCCCAATCACAAGTTTATTGAATGACTAATAGCTTTGCTTGATCAATCTCATTATGCCTCTTGAATTTTCATTGCGAAAAGCTTACCAAAACCAGGAGGGGAAAGATGGCTGCTAGTGCCGGGGACGGTTTACTCAGCTGTTCACATTTACATACATATTGCTACATCCTGCCCACATGATTTCGCTTCTACGGCCCAATGATGCTTTCCTTAGGCTTTCTGTTTTAGAATAATTGTCAACGGAACGGCATGGTTTTTTTTGCCATCATACAGAAGCACAACATGTATGAATATTTCTAAGGCTCTGAATAAATATTCAGTCCAGACACAGTCGTGTCATTTCTATGTTTTCACATTACCACTGCATGGTAAAATTTTATGCAGGAGTGTAATTTTATGGAAAACAAAAGCGTATTAAGCGTATCCGGAACACAAAACAATAGTTTGTGTATGAATCTAGAACAAATCATGAATCCTGAGACCATCAAAGTGTGTAAAACACAATAATATGAGTATTGATGAAATAAAACACTAATAGTTCTGAAACATAACACTTTGTACTAAGACTTTCACACATAAAATGGAAAACAAAACCATCTTTATGATCACTGTCAATGAAATGTATGCGACTGTAATTGTGTCCCCACACTGACCTGTCACTTACGAAATGTCCCTAGGCCTACAGTAGCTGTAATTGTGTCCCTACAGTGACTGTAATTTTAGATTGTGTCCTTACAGTGACTTTATATGTGAAGTGTCCCCATCAGTGACTGTTGTGAAATGTCCCATACAGTGACTGTTGTGAAGTGTCCCCTACAGTGACTGTTGTGATGTGTCCCCTACAGTGATTGTTGTGAAGTGTCCCCTACAGTGACTGTTGTGAAGTGTCCCCTACAGTGACTGTTGTGAAGTGTCCCCTACAGTGACTTGTGAAGTGTCCCTTAGGTATAGTGACTGTTGTAAAGTGTCCCCTACAGTGACTGTTGTGAAGTGTCCCCTAGAGTGACTGTTGTGAAGTGTCCCCCACAGTGGGCCCTGACGGTGTTGCCTCCCCTGTATGGGCCCTGACTATATGTGACAACGTCCCCCACTGTTGACTGTTGACAGAACCCATTGATCTATTGATTAGCCATAGATTGCTGTGATTGGTCTTGTGATGACTGGCTGTACATGTACATCAGCACTTCCTTGTGAAATGGAGGAGAGGCTGCTGGTTAAAACTGAAACTTGTACACTCTGTTACAGTCATTCCTCTTCAACAAGACAAGGAAGGAAACTATGGAAATCTTTGTAGGATACAGATTTCACTTACAAGGTTTCTGTTTCCCGTCGACGATATTTCAAGAATTGTTCTCATCGCCAAATTAAAGTATAAAGAATGATAGAGTGTTCTAATTCCTGAATTAAACCAGATTTTCTTCAGAATGACGTGCTAAGAAGTGTTGTGTTGAAATCGAGAAATGATTTAAGCTTGAAAGTGATTAAGATCAGGGAATTTTTCAACAATGCATGGATTACAAACGTCACTATTAGGCAGAAACAAATTGGAAGATAAATTGATGTCTTAATTTTATGGAAGAAAAACATCAAGTTCACGAATGTGAAACTTAATCCCTGCATTTTAGGACGTCATCATTTTAAAATGGAATGGTTTAGTCGGTGTACGTTTCTTCCGAAAAAGGAAATGTTGTAGAGAGATGTTGGTATTTAATGGATCATTTAAGTGGATTAATCATTGTGGATCATGGATTTATAATTTTCACCCGTGTAGAGTGTTTGTCAAACGTCAAATCTTTCCAATCCAGGAAATTTGATGTCATTTGAATTGGATGCTATAATCTTTATTGGAGCTACATTATTACTCACAGACTAGTTTTGAGATGGAGAAGGCACATGGAACCATGTTTGCTCTCCAGGAAATGTACCACAAATGTGTGGATAACTACGAGGATTTGGATGGACCCAGGTCACCGGGGGACGATGGTACGGTATAATTATATGTAAATTGTCCATTGATTCAAGTCAGTTGTTTAATTGACGTTTATTAACCTATGGTGTTATTATCCTATAGTGTATCATTTGACATGGATGCATACTGGCAATGCCTCAGAATGTTTTTGGAATGAATATCAGTACAATTAGTTACTATTGTTGAATGCAATAGCAAAAAGAATTATGTTTTGGCGAAACTACGACGAGCAATTGCGACATTTTCAACTCTATAAAACTCTATCGTGTACAGCTTATGATTTTGTTAAAACTTATTATCTCATTCACCCCTGAAATTTCATAATGAACTATTCCAACCCTTGAATTGGAAGAGTTCAAATGTGTCTTCAGGGGTGAATGAATTACGGATCACTGTACCTCGACAGACTGCCAAAAAATGTAAATATTAGGGTTGTCAACGGTGAGTCAGTTAACGGGTTACTCGTTCGGAACACCACAAACCGGTTACCAAAACCAATAACCGAACAGTCGGACATTCATTTACCTTATATGGAGCCAAATTGTTAACCTGGCCTCTTAAGACTACAGAAACTTAATATATATAAATGATCTATCCATGAGACACAAAATGGATGTTTTGGTAATGAACAATGTTCAGACTGACCATTTAGTGTTGTTTTTGTACTCTACAGTAAAGATTGACTAAGAGATGCTGATCACACCATGAAAAACCTGAACAGATTTTAAAAGTTACTGAAGCCAGAATGCAAAATTGTTAAATGCCAACTTGCGAGGTTATGGACTTGCCTTGAAGAGTACACACTTGACCTATTTCAGAGAAATATTAAAAGAGGGGCACTCATCAGTAGATGAGTTTGTTTATCAAATTATGTTTCTCCAGAACAATATACCACATTCGAGTAGAAATAACTTGTTTTGTATCCTGCTTTATTCTGAACGAATTTGTCCATAAACTAACATGTATGTATATAATTTCCTGCAGGTAGCTATAGGTGTTGAGAACTTACGCGAGTAAACTATCGTGCTAATATATACATTTGTATTTCATAGTGTGTTCAACTTATGTTCTATTCAAAACATTGTACATTTTATATTTATTCACAAAATTTACGATAAAAAAAAGGACAAAAAGTTTAAAGTTCATGTAAGGTCATAGAGAATAAACCCGATTTAAATACCGATCTGTATCAATGTGCTCTCTACGAGTGTCCTTAGCGTCGAGGTGTCCGAGTGTGTTCGAGGTCCGAGCCTAACTCAATCAACAGTATCCCCATCAACAGTTATGAACAAAGCGTCTCATATTTGTACTTAGCATCATTCCCTTTTACACCCTCGTCATATATTTTGCCATAAAACAATCATCTGCTAACACGATTTTGTCACCGGATCCTGAAGTAATCTGAGTTCCCATCAAACGTGTTGCTAGGCATTAATGTGTGGATCACATTTCGTACTGTATCGGTTGACCGTTTAATGTCACCTTTACCTCACATATTCACCATCTCCTCAAATCTCGTAAAATCCCCGGTGGAAAAAAATATCCATTGGAGCGAAGTACGTAAATCTTTCAAGTTGCATCATATCTTGCGGTCTCGTTGCGAGTTTGAAACATTTCAAACGTATATTTTACATATCGCCATGTCTGTAAGCTGCAAAACCGTCACCGAAGTAGTGACATAAACTGTTGTTCCACTCAATCTTATTAAAACCACTGACAACGTTAACGTCAAGACTCCATTCATCACGGTAAAGGGAGATAATGTCAAAAAGCCTTTCCCTCTGATTGTTTCATTCTGTGAATCACTTCCCACGAGATTTCAAAATTGTTGCAGCTTAATTCCAAACATACTTTTCTCATGTCATGTGGTGCTGGCTGCCATGTCAGTGCCTGTTTAAGATAAAAGCAACCCCTTAAATCATAGTTAACATTTCACACTTCCTGTTCAAGATTAGTTAACAAAATAAAACTGCAAAACTCCATTAAAAAAAATTATTTAAGAAACTACATTGAGTTGTGTGATTCACCAAATTTATAGCCCCGAATAAAAAAAAAATATGCCATTTTTGGGGTGTCATAAAGAGATGCGAGTTAAGATTGAAATATGTTAGAAATTCTTAACCAAGGCCACGAAACTAGAACTGAAACACAAAGCTGATAAGCAAAACTAAATGTGTCAAAAGGACAAAAATTGAGAACATCGACAGCCAATTTACAGTCAAACTCAGATCTGTAGAAACTTTGTTAGAGAATTTTTATTTTTTTCCACTCTTTACTCAAAAATTTAAGACAGCCAACGAGATTAATTGTCTAGAAAATTAAACCGACTAATTATCTGCTACCTGTCTGGTAGGATATCCCCACTGGCCCCGTTTATCAAGGGGTTTCAGGGAAACAGACCCTGGAATGAAAATGGGACACAATCACTAAAATAAGAACTCAAAAGCAGGGCTAGAAATTAATTTTGAGTAACACTAGTCAATTATTGTAGAACTTTCCAAGTTTTTTAGTCCATGTACAAATTCAACAATCCCAATATTATTTAGCAAGATAATATAAGCAATAACAAAATTTGACTACGTAGTCAAACGGTCTAGCAGTTTTTAGAACCACTAGTCCAACGGGAGATTCATCACCCAGACTATCGGGCTACACTTATTGCCTAGCCCTGAAGAACCAGTTTGGAAATTTAAATGGTCAAATTATTTAGGAGGCATGGTAGTCTAATGGTTGGGCGCCGGGCTTGTGACTGAAAGGTTGCAGGTTCGAGTCACGTCACTGCACTGTGTTGTATACGTCACTGCACTGTGTTGTATATATCTTTGAACGGCTCCCCTTTGAACAAGATACTTTCCTCTGCTTGTTCCAGTCTACTCAGCTGTAAATGAGTACAGGGTTATGGGTTGGGCAGTGCTAGATGCAGTGCATATAAACTTGTATTATATCAGTGATTTTTGTTAACCTCAGTGAGTTTTACAGACGAATACAGGCTGTTTCCCCTAGCTAAAAAGTGCCTCATTTGAACCAAAATGACCAAAAAATGAAAAAAAAATACTCCCAATATCAATCAAAATATTTCTATAGTTTCCCAATTAATAAAGGAGCAGGCTATTGTAAAATTTACATAAAAAACACTATAATACATGAAACCATAAAACATGAAATTCAATTTTAATAATTTTATGCCATTCAATGACTTTTCTGTGTTTTGAATGAAAAGTTACAACATTTCCCTCTTAGGAATTTCAGCTTACCGGTATGTCTTTTCTCAACATTGATAAACAGGACTTACCCTCCCCAATATCTTTTTTTTTTTTACAATTTCAAAAATTATGAATTATGACTTCTCAGTTGTTAAAAAGTAGACTTAGGATAAATCATTTATACTTTATTTCAACTAACCCAGTATATATATATCTTTAACTTAATTTTCAGTTTTAAATTCCAAATTTAAGAATTTACAATGAAGTTATAAAATTCTCAGAACCAATATCGCCAAGGGCCTTATCTTAATGGTGCTGGAAACATCAAAATCCAATAACTGCTGAAATCATTCCCGATTTGATGAAAAAAACTCATCAATAGTTAGTACAGCTATGGTAGCTATACAGTTCAGAAAAAAATTCAAAACCAAGTTTCTTTGGAATCAACATCAAATTGAAGATTTTTTAAGACATAGAGAACCAATGCAAATTAATTAACGTAACACAGCACATGTACAATGATTCACAAGTTGAAAAAGCATTGCTCATGAAGACAATTTCAACATTTCATAGGACTTCAAAGCTATCTGGAATCCGGAAACACAGAATGCTTTAAGTCTGCATGGTTCCTAATGCACAGTCATACTATTTATTTCTGAAAACTAATTCTGTGCCAGTAATAATATAACTTAGAGGCCAATGTCTTTGTCGCGACGGGGACCATATAATGTGTCCGTCAGCACAGGGGCTTCCTGTCCATTTGTATGAGCGAGTTCACAGCACCACCACAATGCCAGATTGTGGGAATCGCAGATCCTAATGATCGCTGTGCTCAATTCATTCTGTCTGAATGGCTTGTTGATCCTATCCCTCCATCATTAATTGTCTTCGTCACAGGTCTGCATTCCTGGCAATAAAAATTAACTCTAATCTCCCCCTCCGGCTCACGACAAGAAAATTATGCACCTCGAAATGGGTGCGGACATTAGGCAGACTGTTGCGTTAATTGATTTAATCTGGATTAAAATGGTTTTTCGAGGCAAAAAAAAAACGTAAAATATTTCCCATTTCACGAGTCGATTTAACAGACAAATTTATTTCCAAGGCGCATATCGCCTTTACGATGCCAAGCTGGCATCTGATATCCCGATGCAATATGACTCACTAAAGAGAGTCTAGAAAGAAAAAAAAAATGTATTTTTTTGTCCAATCTCATTTATTTCCTGTTTTATATTTTATTTCACACGACATTTGTTCTTTACAATTATTAATAATGCAACCAGTATCGTAGGACACTTTACCCAGCATCCTTTGTGACAGTCTTGGACAAATTGCACCAATGAATCTGTCAGTTGACATGGTACCAAGGTCCCCTAAATCATTCCTCAGAAATGGAATGACTTGACAACACACAGATAGTAACTTGCTGTAGAAATCATTGGAGTAGTAAAGACTTCCAGGTCTCCCTTCACAAAACTATTTTATCTTTTTATTTACAGGTTTTCATTCACAAATGGATGGGACATTAAAATTTTATCGGTGGGATTTTTTTTTTTTTTTTCCATTTGAAAAATTTGCTTGTTGCATGATCAAGATGAATAAATCAAAAAAACAGTGACAGACCTTTTTATAACAGTTTTATTTCTGGCCAGGCAATGAACTAAAACAACGAACCTGATCGGGTCATCTGTACTTTTTTTTTCGCCCGAGATCCCCAAATGATAGGCTCAGAATTCACGTAACATTATTTATGGATAGAAAGACATGCAATCTGGACAAATAAAAGACTTGGGAGTCGTATTATCTGTCCAATACCTGACCGAAGATCAGGAAGTCTGTAATTGATAATCAATACACCTACCCCAAAGTATCAGACACATCGACCACCAATGATCATGCAGGAGTCTTTATCAATTAATAAACCTATATCTAGGAGTTTTCCTAGGTATTTGGATAATTCCCACCTTCATTAACCTTTTCACCCCTATGTAACTTTAGTAGACTCTACCATGCATTGATCTGGATGAGTTCATTATGGTCTACAGAGGTGAAACAGTTAGGATAAATTTTACATTGCAGCGAACAACATAAGTGTGTTTCTATGCGTAAATTTTACAAAAGCCTGTTCCTGCATGAATGGTTAAAATGAAGCATGATTTTCATTGAAATCGACAAAATATTCTTCATTTTCTCCTAATTTTGGGTAAATAGAGCACCTTTTTGCCAGGGGAGGCAGTCTGTAGTCAGCTGTACATGTAAAACCAGGCAAACACTATCACTGATGATAAACATAGTATTTTCAAACAAATATGGATTTTATTGCCATATTAAAGGTAAAATTTTGACTGGGCAAATATTTTCCAGGTATACAGTAGTTGAAGGTTTGGATTGCTAATATTTAGTACACTAAACAATATTTTTAAGACAGACTTCCACATAAAAAAAATAATTGTAACTGATGTCAATGATAGAAGAGTAAATAAATCCATTCAAAAGGGTAAAAAAAGACTGTCGAAGTCCCAAAAGGACTAGAGTACAGTCTATCAAGTTTGTTTACATAGATAACCTTGACCTATAGAGTATAAAGTAATGATGTACGTTGGTACCAGTAGTATAAAGTATA
>JAUMHH010201822.1:0-13327 GCA_032359455.1 Chlamys rubida | reverse complement strand
GTCTTCTGCCATGTGACCTCAAGTGGACGTCACTTAGGTTATAGAAGCTGCCTTGACTATGGACAATCAAGTTGAAGATATGTCTTCTGAGAGTGTCAGCCCGGTGGGTGTTGAACAGACGAACATGTCGGTTTCATATCATACAAAAACAAACACGCTGGGTACACATTTAATACCGTAGAGAACGCTATATACCGCTTATTTCAGCACATTAACTCATTCACTCCTGAAATTTCACAATGGACTATTCCAACCTTTGAATTGGAAGAGTTCAAATGCGTCTTCAGGGGTGAATGAGTTAATGTTACGGAGTGGATTAAACAACTGTAAGATGTACATCGGTGATTGGGTTTGCGAACATAGATCCAATCCTTAATCATCAGTGACGTAGCAAATCATTTTTCGGAGTGTATGTTTACATAACTGGAAAAAAATCTACCAGGCCCTAGAAGCAATCACCCGTGTTCTGAGAACACCTTTTGATCTGATTATTAGCAAGTAAAAGTTTCACTTGCTAATGAGAAGACTGAAAGGCCCTTAAGGTTCAACAAGCCCCTTAATAGATGCTGTAGTCACCTGAAATGCCACGCCCCTGATAAGTCATATTCAAAGACCTCAATTAAAAATCGAAACTTCTATATGTAATTTGAATATATAGAACTTGTATATTGGCTATTAAAAAATACATAGACATGTTAACGTAGTCGAAAATAAGGCATTAAAGCTGATGTCGTCATAAACACAGCTCACCTGATTTATAACATGTCAATCTCTTTTGCGACCCAACTAAGTGCTAAGAAATTAACCACAATTTAAAGTTTATTAATATGCCTATGTCATGCGGAGCTTTGTTTCTCTTCTCCTAGGAAAAAAAAAAGAATAAACAAAAACCAATACAGCAAAAAATAACATAAAGATCAGGGAAACAGTATTCAATAACACACAAAAAAACCACCAAAGATAGCGTACAAATAATCTGTAGTCTGATATCACATATATTTCGGTATACTGGATGGTTGTTGTCTGAAATGATAAGAAGATATTTGATTACAAACATCATGTAATGTTTTATTAATATCAATAATTAATAAAATTAGTTTTAAGTTAAAGTTAATATTAATGTCAATATTGACTTTAACTTTAAACTAATTTTGTTTTGTAATTCTCAGTTTTCGTTGAAAAATCAACTCACACGTTTTTACATCACTTCATCAAATCCAGCGATCGATTTTAATTGTGGGTGGGTGTATCTCATAGTTGTAAGCATTACATATCCGACATTAGTGTCGTGTACTATATACTTATTTAGTGATATATTTATATTGGTATATGTTTCGACTCCGCAATAACTATACTTCATTATGTATATACGTAAATATCAAGGCGGGTATGTTCGGCTGTTCCACCTTCACCGTCTCCTACCACAACTGTACCCCACTTTCCACCTCAGTACTATCCAGTCACCATCCCCTATCAGTTAAATAAAATAGTTATCTTATCAAAGCATACTGTCATACAAACATATATATATCCTTTGCATATAATGCAATATATAATATGGAGGATCTCAGCTCCGAACAACGACGCTGAATTACGTCGTCATACGAAACAATGCGTCAAGTGATTTCAAGCTTTTGTGATTAGGACGTGACCTTGGTTGAGTGTGGTGGGTGGCAACCGAAAGGGCGGAGGTACTGATGGGTGTCGGTAGTACACAGCAGTGCACATTGGTAGTTATTCCCCGTTAATGAGTGTGGGGCAAACGTCCAAAATGTTTCTGTTCGTTTGAGATATCTGATGTTAATCTTATTGTCTGGTTAAAGTCATTCGCTTACTAATAAACTGGTCAAAGAAATCCAGACTAGAAATTCATTTAATCAAAATGTAATCTATGAAGCTTTAACTAACACGGACAGATGCATATTATCGTATGATGGTGCCATCTCGGTGTCTATAAAGCTTTACCTCTAATATAAAAAGTGTCCACCATTTAATGCAAAGTTGTTCAACGTGATAACAAACCTCAGGAGTTCTGCCAAGCCGGCTGTTGTAGGATGTTTCATTTTTATCTCCCAAGCAACACGATAAACGAAGATGCCGTCCCGGGTTTATGTGTGACATTTCTATAAAAGGAGACAATATAATTTACCACCAAGAGTGTCTTTTCATGTAGACGACTACATGCTTTATTATTAAGATAGTCTGAATTATTCAATTAAGTTGGCTAGTCTTCTGCCATGTGACCTCAAGTGGACGTCACTTAGGTTATAGAAGCTGCCTTGACTATGGACAATCAAGTTGAAGGTATGTCTTCTGAGAGTGTCAGCCCTGTGGGTGTTGAACAGGAGAACATGTCGTTTTCATATCATACAAAAACAAACACGCTGGGCACACATTTATTACCGTAGAGAACGCTATATACCGCTTATTTCAGCACATTGATGTTACGGAGTGTATCAAATATCGGTGACTGGGTTTGCGAACATAGATCCAGTCCTTAATCATCAGTGGCGTAGCAAATACTTTTTCGGAGTGTATGTTTACATAACTGGAAAAAAATCTACCATGCTCTAGAAGCAATCATCCGTGTTCTGAGAACACGTTTTAATCTGATTATTAGCAAGTAAAAGTTTCACTTGCGAATGAGAAGACTGAAAGGCCCTACAAGCCCCTTAATATATGCCGTAGTCACCTGGAATTCCAACCCCCTGATAAGTCATATTCAATGACCTCAATTAAAAATCGGAACTTTTATATGTAATTTGAATATATAGAACTTGTATATTGGCTATTAAAAAATACATAGCCATGTTAACGTAGTCGAAAATAAAGCATTAAAGCTGATGTCGTCATAAACACAGCTCACCTGATTTATAACATGTCAATCTCTTTTGCGACCCATCTGAGTGCTAATAATTACCCACAATTTAAAGTTTATTTATATGCCTATGTCATGCGGAGCTTGATTTCTCTTCTCCTAGCTGTTGAGAGGAACGCTTACCTGAAATAAAGATAGAAGTTGCCATGCGAAACCACTAAAATCATAGTAAAGTCCCATAGTAATATATTTTAACAGATTATAAATAAGAATACAATGGCTTAATATCTTTTATCGATAAATGAAATTTAGATGATGTGCCATAAATGCGCTAGACATACTATAAACATTGAAGCTGAAAAGTGCGATAATGTTTATAACATGTCTAGCTTTTTATCAAAACATTACATGTTAAGAAAGGACACTTTTAAGACGTTTAAGTGTTTTCATGGTTCATAGGTCTATGGTTTTACACATATATACCAGTAAAATATGTTACTCGGACGTTTCACTATGATTTGTGTACATTTCAATAGCAATAATCATGTACTTTTTAGGCCGGTAAGCCTCTCCACACCTAGTTAAAGAGAAAGTAAGGTCTGCATGACCTAGGTTTATATCGTAGCATTCCGTTAGGTCGCTAAAGAGATTGACATGTTATAAGATCAGCCTTAATGCTTTATTATTGACTACGGTAACCTGGTTATGTACATTTTAAGTAGCTTTGTGTAAAAGTCCAATGTATCTAAAATTACATATATATATATATTCCGATTTTTATTAAGGGTATCTGAATATGACTTACCAGGGGTTGAAATTTAGGGTGACTATTACATCTTTTAGGAGGCCTGTTGAACCTTAACGGTTATCTGTGGACACTACGGTATAATATATTCCGTCAGACTAAAATGTTCAAGAAGATTTTTTTTTATTTCTTTCCTTTTTTATGATTGATACGGACGGTCAATAAAAAAAATCAATAAAAATATATGATTGAAAAAAATCTTCTTTAATTGTTTTTAGTGTACAATCATTCATGACATCCACTACCGAATATTTAACATCCACTTTGATAACAATGTAAGGTTTGATGGACTTCAGTGTCTTTTGCTCTGCCGGCAAAAGATAGACCTAAAAAGGTGATATTGTGAAATGGGAGACAACTCGCATTTGCCTATCTCTAATCAGATGGTAGGCCCAGAGAATAATAAAATTGTATTTCTGTTATGAGACTAATTGAAGGTTTATTCATCAGTTGACAATGGGTTTGAATTTTTACCTCGGTATTCGTGGAAATAATTTACGAAATGACAAATTATGGCAGTAAATTAATTTAAAGTCAATAACATTTAATTAACCGTTGAAGGAATGTTAACCTGAGAATGTTTGCAACGAGAAACTCTTAGTTATCTCCCTTCAGCTGTTACTGAATGTTAATATTTCGAACCTTTTTTATTTTGAAAAAAAAAGATCTTATTAATTTGCTTTAAAAATGTATCATCTCTGATTTAATCTCTCTCCATTTTATAAAAAAGAGAGACCTATTTCGTTACAGTCATTACATATCGTTTACAGGCGGAAGGGTTTAAACTAGTTATTTGACGAACGTTGCATTGGTTATTATGTGTACCTTCCAATTCAAAATATGTTGGCAAGGGTAATGCATCGGTACGCCAAATTCTGTAAAAAGAATTATGTAATTTTCATAGTGTCTAGTATATTTCAAAGACATCAGATGTTTTTTTTTACCTTAATAATCCGTTAATGAGGCTTCAGTTTGCCCGGACCAATGTTTCATATATTTTATGAAAATCAATCTGATGACAAGATAAGCCATAGTTTATTCAGTTTTAGTGTTTCTTTATGCAATAATAGAAATGCTCAAACATATATATATCTCTGATAATGTTTAACTTGACTGATCCATTTATTTTTAACTAACAGCAGTTTCAAAAAAATGTGTTGGATAAATTTCTTAAGAATAAAATTTGTCTTTGATACTTAAAAAAAATATCTCTGTGTATTTTGGTTGGGTTGCTTATAAAACTATGACTGTGCGATAAAGAGTGTTTCTGTATGTATCCCCTGAAATGCTGGATGACATGTATACAGATGTGTCTGCTGACAAACTATCTAATAGCTTAATCTTTGTATGCTATCGCTATTAGAGTCCAGGCTTGCTAAAAGAGCTACACTTGCTTAGCTTGATGAGCAAATCCAGCCCGACACATTTCCCTATCTTGCGAAAGACGTAGTACTAGCTAATCACGCTTCTGCATGGTAAGCTTTCCGAATACCTATCAATGACAACGATACAGACCTGTCTCGTTTGTATGAAGTTAAGAAAATTCACAAGAATCCTTAAAAACAATGATTTTATTGCTGGCTCTGCTAGATACACAACCTAGCCGTTATCAAAAGTTATTGCCAGCATTACTTATACCGTCCAATCAGCATTACTTATATCGTCCAATCAGCATTACTTATACCGTCCAATCAGGACTGCATTCGTACTATCACACTGTATACTCAAGAAGAGGAATAAAGAACGTGAATTTTGAAAAATCCAAAATATTTTTTTATCAATCTAAGTATCTTTTCTTTAAAAATGGCTCTTCTCTTAGAGCATTGTATACACCCACTCTTTAAACTACCACACCCCTACCAAACTGAAGAAACGTCTTTGTTCTCAAATTACAAGGGGTTTCCTCGTCTTAGAAATGTGAATGTAAATAAAAGAAATACATGATTGTAAGCTATTTTGGAGCATAGTTTGTGAAGAGCATGACAATGTCAAGACGATAGGACTGAGTTCCCAATTGACAATATCTTTGTTGAGGTCGGAGGAAAGGTTTTACAGCAGGCTGTAGTCATTCATATGGGAACAAAATGTGCCCTTCCTCTGGCCTATGTTATTAAATGAGACCATCGTCAAAATCAAACAGTCCCGCTCTCAATATATAACTTCCAACATATATGTACGTAGGGCGAAACCTTTGGGCTCCATAGAGGATATGCGGCTGAAACGTATTGAAAAACTTAACAGGACTTGTAACAAAAACCTCGATAAGTCCTTCAATTTCACTTTCAGTTATATGGACGATGTGCTGTCTTAAAATAACAAGAAGTTTATTGACTGCCGATCATGTATATGCTCTCTTGAACTCGAGGACACTATAGACTCTTCTTCAGCCGCTTTTCCCGATCTTTCCTTACACCATTATCAAAATTGACAACTGACGCCTTATTACTTGGCTGTACAATAAGCGTGACGATTTTAATTTTCCGATTGTAAACTTTCCCTTTCTTGAGTGTAACGTCCCTACATTCCCAACCTATGGTGATGGCATATCGCAGTTGATACTGAAGTCTAGATCTTGCTCTGAATATAATTATTTCCGACAGATAAGAGACAAACTTACAACTCATGATTTACAGAGAAGCAGCGTGATTGATTATATGGTTGACATAATGATAAATGTTATTTGTTTGTTTGATCTAAAGGTTAATGTTGTAACATGCTCATATATGTGCCTGACTGTTTCGTTGTCAATACCCTGGCTCTCGCTTTGAGACATTTCTTGTACTTTACTAAGATTTACATGTTTTTTTGTCGACGATAAAGCAGGGAACTTTAACACCTCCGGAACATCTGGTTGTATTCCGGTTATATATATAATTAACAGAATAATGTTTACATCAATAAGATCTCTTCTTCGTACCAGTCGATTTGATGAAAAATGCCGCATTTGGTAAAATTATGGTTTTCATTCGTTTTGAAATATTTTCTAGATACTCCAAACATCATTGCGTAGAAGTTTTAAGACTGCGCTTCCTCAATTATTGAAATATAAAAACTATGAGTACCATCTTTTGTCTTTACAACAATGATGCGTGATTCTACTTGAATTTGATTTGAAAACTATTTCGGTATTCAAGTGTTTGTCTGACTAATTAATGATGGATGCATCAATACAAAGTGAACTGGACTGCAGCGATCGATATTTTATATTTTTCCACGTAATTAGTAACCGCCAGTTTTAAAGGAAATACTTGTATTCTAAAAAGGATTTGTAGAAAAAAAACTGATGGCTTACGGTATTGTCGCTTATTTTAAGCAATCTGTGCAAATTGTTTGAAACACTGCCGTTTCATCAATAACATTACGAAAAAACGCATCGCTTTAAGGACGGCCTAAACATATGATAGAGCCATGTTCCATTTTCAAATTTAAAATTGTAAGAAATTTATAACGATTTTCTCTATTTATTTAAAACACAAAATTGAAAATTAACATTGGGTGTTATAACCAATATCACAAACCTAATTAAAGGTATGTGTGTTACACGTCCATTGCTACTTTCTTGCACGTCCATCGGAAGATCCAGACCTAGGTTTGTTTGAAGTATGTAGGTGCATTTTACATTACTTCAAACATAAACGAGCATTCTGGAAAGTTGGCACATGATAACTTAAGGAGTTGTCATACGACTTACAAACAAAAATGGTATCTGAAAAATTAACATGGATTATCTATACTGATCGCTGCGGACACACGAGAAAATGTGTGACGGTTTTCTGCGTTTTAAGTGTTAAATAATCCCGAGTAGTGTATTTATAATGTGAAGCTTCGATATAGAATTTGTTTACCTTTTATGCAATATCTAGCCTTTATACAATGTACTGGTGTAGTACAATGTGAAATGTATAAAACATGTAAACATAATATATTGTATATAGTTTGATCAAAAATTTATTTCAATACTAAAAATATTTTTGATACAATTTGTACTTTTTAATACAAATTAAAAGTATAGTGTAAACACAGTGTGATTTTCGTATATTGCTATTCTTATGTATACTGTAGAGTTTAAATACAATGTGTAGCGACTATAGATGTATTTTGAAATAAAGTATCTTTTTAATACTGTGTGTATAGCAGAACACAATACATCTTCAGGAAGATATTAGCCAGGTAGCATAGGAGTAGAAGTTAGCGCCTGATAAAGCAGCTCCTGCGAATTCCTCAAAATTGTATTGATTAATGTAATGCTAATTGTATTGATTGCATAAATTGTATATCTATGTACTGTAAAGCGCTTTAGAGTGGGTTATTCTAGCTATATAGGGCGCTATATCAAATGTTGTATATAATTATTTATTATTTATGTATTTTGTTACAATGTGTAATTGTAAA
Source organism: Chlamys rubida (assembly GCA_032359455.1). Classification (NCBI taxonomy): domain Eukaryota; kingdom Metazoa; phylum Mollusca; class Bivalvia; order Pectinida; family Pectinidae; genus Chlamys; species Chlamys rubida. The sequence goes on along the minus strand of JAUMHH010201822.1, from coordinate 5,312 downwards.
ACAGTATACATTCTGTTATTGCGTAATATATACAGATTTGGTATCACAGATACATGTATATATATATACATATCAGATCCTCACAAACTTATATCGTATATATATACGTTCACTTTGTTTGAATTAATGTAGTACTAGGCCGATTTTGGTTTGAGCTTGATTGAAAGTAGAGTGGATAATTCATTTTTTAAATATTTCCTTACAGCTTTAATCACATATACGTGCTTAAGGTCACAAGTTAAACAGAAAATCACTTACTTTGTTACAAAGATAAAAGGTTTAAAGGGACTACAAAGAGGTTCAGTCCGTATTTGTCAATAGCATTGGACGTCATGCCAATACTTCGTTACGTATCAATAGGTACTGTTTATCATTTTTCTATGGGGTAGAGTTATATCGTCTATTTATGTAGGTAAAGTAAAACTTATTCCGTGGAAGGTTACGCGTGGCCGATTTCGGCAGATAATCTGATTCTATAAATGACTCCAGGTAAAAGAGATATTGCCAATACCTTTAAGTAAACAAAGACACGCTCAGTGTTAATACCTACCATGACGAAGGAAACCAGGAAAAACTGAATCGCGACACAAAATCACGTTCCGACATGAAAGGATTTGTTGCCTTCAAGTTCGCTTGGGCTATGACAAGACAGTTGACTAGGCTCGTAGGAAGGACATGGACGTGATGTTCTGTGGACACTGTGGTACCGAGGGGGTGCTCGATTGTACGTAACCGTCGTGAATGTTTCTATTCTGAAATCTTCCACAGCTATAAGGAAAGATACCACGCTGCTAATATGTGATGTCACACTGCTAATTTATGATACTGTATGGCTAACTTGCGATGAATCATTTGCTAATTTTTGTGACTAACGTTCAGTGTCACTAGGTTCATCAGAGGTGTAATATCGATTAGAAATGATGTTATAAGGCTAGCTTGCAATGCCACACTGCTTATCTGTGATAACCGTTCAGTGCCACATGGTTATATTCTCTGGTGTAATATTGCTTATATAAGAAGCCACATGGCTAATCTATGATGCCACATTGCCAACAATTGACCACCGTATAATGTAATACAGAGCAATTTGTACTGTTATTGCACTGCCATACCGTTTTTGTGATGCCACTCTTCTGCCGTGTGAATCTACAGTTAACCCGTGGTGGCATCATGCCACAATGCTAGTATGCGATGCCACATTTTTGTGATACTACACTTATAACTGGCGACTATCATGGAATTCCAATCAGCTTATTGTGTTGTCACTTTGAAATTATTCTCTTATAGTTTGTGATCAGTGAGGAAATGCCACATTGCTGATCTGTGATGCAACACTGAAACATTGCATAGCTTGTGGCCGCCGCGAAGGATTTACAATGGGGATACATGTAAGTATGTTTATTATAGGCACGGGGTGTGTGCGCTTTAGCAGAGAAATACGGTACCTTGTCTGTCTTACCGGAGACCTCGACACTAATTAAAAACGGACCAGTCAGGAACCTGTGTATAAAGAAGCCGATCATGTTCCGGACTGGTCCTTTTTCATTTTTTCCCCAATTTATTCTATTTCATTTTAGTTGTTTTAGTTACTTTTTTTCTAATGGCGAAACTCATGATAATGTGCTTGTGTACAAAACTAAGACCCCTACAGTCAGTAATGGTATAATTCATAATTGCATGGCAGGAGAAACAGATGAACGAATCGAAAAAATAATTGAATTCTGCCCGTAAGTAGCATAGTATTTGATTTGCATTCCTGGAAATTAACTACTATGAATATAGTCTTTGCATAGGAAGGAATAGGGTACTGTGTGTAGTAGAAAACAAATTATATCAGCTCCTGAATCCCCCTTTTTATGGTTTGGATGCGTTTGTCCGAAATAACAATCTTTCTCCTCTTTAAAAAAATGATTGGGTGGAATTAGTAAGTTATTTCGGACTAGAATTGAGTGTGCTTTGGCAAATACCCGTCTGCTGATGTTGCGGTATTCTTAGTGCAAATGCCATATTGAGAAAACATGAACCCCGTCTCCATTTGTTATCAAGAAAAGATTGATTAATATAAATCCTTCCATGTTTTTGACGCGTGAGAAATGAAATCTGAATCCTGTGGAAGCATGTTATACAATCTTGGTTCAGTTTTTGTAAAGAACGATTTCATTTTGAAATGCGTACACCGATTTATAGGGGCACCATCCGAAATAAGTTATTTCCCTAAAAATACGACGAAAATTAATCTTTAATTATCCGTATGGACGGAAAAAATAGATTATACAAGAACAATTATGTAATTAAAGGAATATTGTGCAAGAACTGACGCAATGTATATATTCTTTAAGTAGTTGGATAACCATCTGACCTCTCCTACACTTCGTGACAACAGACAATTATCCTCTGTACAAGTAGTAACATGTATTTGATTGTAACCCAGGCAATTCGATAACATACTTAATTTAAAGTTTAAGCCTCACATTATATATAAGATTAAATGTCTTCTTAATCTGTATAATATAACAACTCAATGTCTGTAGCCCGTGATAAGTGTCGTTACCAGTAAAGAAAGCAAATGTCATTAAAGATTAAGATATTTCTAATAATTAGCCGCTCGCGGATCAGACAATTTCACCGAACACGTCAAAAATACATTAGGACACCAGCTGGTGGAAATGTATAGATATTGGTATGTTCAATTTACCATCTCACTTACCGATAAGGTATCTCGAAATCGCATTTGTCTTCCTTCTAAATAAAATGTGTATATATTTCCCTCTTTATATCGTCAAATCCCTTATATTGTCCACATTTTGCTAAACAAATACATGTAATGGCAATATAACAAGTATCTACTATATACTCAAAGTATTTAAAATTCTATATTTATAATAAATGTTAAGTTTGTTTTGAACGCAAACAATGGCCTTTTTTGTCCAAAACTATCTTCGCATTTATTATTCATACTAAACTGATGAATTCAATTCCTGATGCTATATATATTTTACGTAAAATATTGAGGTAATTGTAATTTCAATGAAAAGCACTTACTGATATAATAAAATATTCGATTTGTATTTGTCATATTGATGAACCATCGAGGTCCGTGTTTCAGACACAGCCAAAGAGGAACATTCCCTTTGGCTCAATGTAGTCCCGTAGTTCTTGAAACAATTACTTTGATTCATATGATATACATATATATCAGTTCAAAGAATTTATTAAATTCCAAGTATTTTGTAATTTCTTTTGTTTGAATCTGAAAGGCCAATTATAGTGGCAACACGTGGTAATCGACAAAGACGCGATACAAAATATATATATATGTATATATGGCATTCATGAATGATATTTTTCGACGTGGTTAATTGACGAGCTCTTGTACACAGTCACAGTACAGGAATGTGGAAGGCATCCAACGTATAAAAAATAATTGTTTAATAAGGACTTGTAGGCGTACAAAACGCAATACATATTTCAAATAAGTGTATACGAACTTCTAAACGACCCACAACGAGAAATATTACGAAAGGTGTATGCTTTCTCGCACACAAAACCCCCAGAGAACACGGTATTATACTTTGTTTACACCCTGGGCGCTTAGCAATTTGGGGAAATTCGGTTGATTGCAAAACCTTCCGTACTTCTCGGAAAATAACCATTAAAGAAACTGTATTTAGGTGAGGTGAAGAGATAGGACACTCGGCAAGAAAGGGATACAAGTAGGGACGCTTACAAAGAGATGAGGACAATTATAAGTTCGAATACGATAACTTTATCCTCGATCACATTGGTGATCGGAGATCTTCAATGTATCGCTAAGTCTTTTTTGTTAAGGTACAACTGTCATATTTTTTATTTTTTATTTTCTTATTAATTCGGACATGGGGTCAAGACCGTCAGAATCTTACAAGAAACCCAAACTCTTAGATTTGTCTGTAGTTACATCACCTCTGATCGATTTATAAGATTTAGAAGTTATGTACCATAGGTATTAGTCCTGGTGCAACCTGTTTATTGAAATTTATTTGTTTATTTGTTCATCGTATTTTTATACATTTGATTAATTTCGAAAGAAACGGATTATTTTTTCAGAAAGTTTTGAATTTTTCTTCTGAGTGGCAAGATTTGTTTTCTTCGTATGTTTGGCAAGATTTGTGTTACAATGCATACTGCTACCATATTGTTTTCAAGTACAATCTTCCATTCTAACGTGTTACAGAAAAAGCAATCTAATTAAAACCAAATTTTACCTTACTGTAGTATGTCTACTTAGATTTATTGTGGTAAATTGATATTTGATTAAATCAGACTGCGGCAAACGAAGAAGTACAAAACACACCTTCCGTGAAATCTTTAGAAGTGCTGACCGTTTCAATCCTGTGATTTTGGCACCTAACTATAGCAATTGTAATTCATTTGGCGTTGTACTTCATGTATTATTGTGTGTTGGAAAATATCCCGTGGGAGGAGCTATAGAAGTTAACCACTTAACGGTCCCACCATTTACACAGTCCTATTCAGTCGGAAGTACGATATAGATTTCTACATTAAAAGTGCCTTTACTAAGATTGACCGTTCACAATATCAACATTCCATTAGCGAGGCCTATATAATAGCGAGTGCAATTCAATGCTCTGTGAAAACATTGACGTTAAAATTGTCGACTAAATTCAGGTGAGATCAAAAGCTATAACTCTAACATTTCTAGAAGAATATGTGATACTTCCATAGTTCTTCTTTTATGTCTGTTACATATCAAGAAATACCCCTGACAATTAATGTTGTATGGACGGCAACTGTCTGACATTTGACCGCTGTTGGTGACCTTTTCCTTCGAGATATACACAATGGTACAATGCCAAGATATATGGTCCATACGCCTAAGATTGTGTGTGATCGTGTTTGTATATATAATCATGTTTCCGTATGCTTTCTTCAGCAATATTCGCACAAGTAATGATGCTTGAACTTGTGACCTGCATGTTGACATTAAAGGGATGGTCGAAAAAAAAGACACAAAAAACCCTGAAGAATCGTATATTGAAAACACTATGAAACCCGACGGGAATATAATAACTCAGTTTCCACAGGTTTCAGTAATTTGGTTTGGTTTAGTATTGTTTAACGTCCTATCAACAGCTGTGGTCAGCGTGTAGTATATGCGTGTGTGTTTTGGGAGGCTGAGATATGTTCGTGTTGGTCTCCTTGTGATAGCGCGGAACTGACTGTATAGTGCTACCACACTGAAACATACTGCCGAAGACACCCAGCAGGACACCCCACCCGGTCACATTATACTGACAACGGGCGAACCAGTC
>JAUMHH010201811.1:0-13327 GCA_032359455.1 Chlamys rubida | reverse complement strand
TATACAGGTAATTATAAACAATGCTAAACTCCACATGGTGTCGGATTATACAGGTAATTCTAACCAATGTTTAGTCTGACATTGTGTCGGATTATACAGGTAATTATAAACAATGCTAAACTCCACATGGTGTCGGATTATACAGGTAATTATAACCAATGTTAAATCCCACATTGAGTCGGATTATACAGGTAATTATAACCAATGTTTAGTCTAACATTGAGTCGGATTATACAGGTAATTCTGATCAATATTAAATCCCACATTGTGTCGGATTATACAGGTAATTATAACCAATGTTTAGTCTAACATTGAGTCGGATTATACAGGTAATTCTGATCAATGTTAATTCCACATTGTGTCGGATTATACAGGTAATTCTAACCAATGTTTAGTCTAACATTGTGTTGGATTATACAGGTAATTATAAACAATGTTTAACTCCACATGGTGTCGGATAATACAGGTAATTCTAACCAATGTTTAGTCTAACATTGTGTCGGATTATACAGGTAATTATAAACAATGCTAAACTCCACATGGTGTCGGATTATACAGGTAATTCTAACCAATGTTTAGTCTAACATTGTGTCAGATTATACAGGTAATTCTAACCAATGTTTCGTCTGAGATTGTGTCGGAATATACAGGTAATTATAAGCAGGACGTTTTGCCACAGTGTCGGATTAGACAGATTCACGGCTTAGTATAGTGTGTGTTAACGCTTGCTGTTTATGTATTTCTATTTTCCATCGATTTAATTACATCAGGAGTTGATGAGACTTTCACCCTAGTCCTTGATGATTAATTGATCGCTGTACTTCTGCAGGGTCAAAGATATCTGCAAAAAACATATCTATACATTTCACGGAATTAAACTTTCATAAATCTTTGCATTCTATCATCCGCCTGGCATTGTAAACCAAACCTTTATCTGTGTTTCACGACGCTCTTGTCTCTCTCCACCGATAATGGGATATTAATTATTCATGGTTCCTTTTCTATTTCTGTAGATGCGTATGAATAGAGAGAATTCTAGAAACACATTACTTTTTTTCTGAAAATATTACACAAACACGTAGCTATATGTGAAAGTTTTTCATTTTTATTACGATAATAACCATATATTTTCATTATCAAAATGAAAAGGGATGTAAAATCGCTTAAAACGTAATTGAAAAGAAACGTAGAAACAATTTTGTAACGTACAAACTACATGGGAACATTTTAACGACATACAAAGACAGGATAGAGAAAGGTCCAGCTTCAGACGCTGGTAACATCGTTAACCCTCGTTTAACTCAGAGGAGTTTCTGTTTAAAAAGACTGACTATCAGAAAACAAAACAAAAAACAAACGAAATGTGTTGTCCAACAAATACTCTCATACATAATTGATTTAAACAAATAGTAAATAAACTTGCTTTCTGTCAAAATTCAAATATTTAAAGCATTTAGAAATAATAAAACATTTTAGCAAACAGATATAAATGTCTGTTGATTATTGCACCAAACGCTATGTTTTGCTCCGATAACAGGAATATACAGTTCCGCTATTATGAAACGTTTCAATGATTTTTCAGTAAGACTTGTACATTAACTTTAATTTCGTCATGCATATCATTTGAATTAAGTATGAAAGAGACATTTCATATTTCGTTTTCAGTTTCAGTTTTGGTTCTTAAAATATCCAGTATACATATAGTTATTTCCCGGCTCAGTATAACAACTGCCACACTGAAAATGTTCAAATTAATTATTTGAAATTGATCCTTTCATTTGTTTTACAATAACCAAACGATTTATTATGTTGGCTGCTAATTGTTATCAATAAGGGTGTAACGAAAAATATTTTTCACGCCCAATTGAATGCCTTTATGAGTTAGAACAGTTTTCTTCACTATAAGTAGAAAATTATGCATGGAAATTGCCTATAGCTCTATTTCGTTTGAGTACCGAGAAAACATGACAATATTTCACTTTGTAACATGACATAAGTGTTTAATCAATAAATCATCCAACAAAAAATATCCCTTTAACAATAAAATGTTCACTTAACAAAGATAATAATCTTACAGATCAGATTTAACATGAAGGCCCCTTGTCAGGGCCAAACTATAATCCCCGGAACAATTTTCCCGGGGGTATATTTGGAAACAAATATTTTTTGACCCCTTCGAGCCAGTGATTTAGATAACAATAGAGAGGGAACAATAGAGAGGGCGTCTTATCTGTTTGAAATCTGTGACAGAAATTGATACCTTTTTATTTCCCGCTGCCGTGGCAGTGAAATCAACAAGCTGTCTATTTCCGTCACTTAACCCTTAGATATTTGAACTCGGAAATACGCTCTATAGTATTTATACTGTTTTCAAGTCTGCCCGCTCCATTTAAAATAAATCATATTCTCCAATTACTTGACGATAACCAAATATAAAAAATGACTGATAAACATTGTATACAGTGAATCTTTTAGAACATGATATGCTAATATGCTAAGTATTTGAAATGAAATCGTTCTGCTTCAACAACGTGAAATACTTTCACGTGATGTTTGAATAATGCAATGCGTGTTAGGAAATACACTGATACACATTTATTATTAATCTCATCTATTATTTTACGTAGAATTCAACCATTTCTAAAACCAAGTTTGAAATTTTTTTTAAAGGAAGAGTGTTTCGTTGTGTATTGCGTATTCATGTATTCAAATACATGTATTATGCGTTTTAAACAAAATATTACAAATAAAAGAAATTGTCTTCCTTTCATAATCTGAAAAATAAACTGCTAAAGAATCTTGCTGCTCTCAGTCAAAACGCGACATGAATTATTTATTTGAAATATAACCTTTTAAATTTAGTTTGAATACAATTTCATTTAAAAAGTTCATCAATACATTTACATTTTCCTCTTTCTTTCAAAATAAATACGCACCTTATGTCATCACCGCTAACTGTCATCTATACAAACATACGTTTTATAAATCATTTCGCGCGGAAGTTTTTCTACAATATGGGGAGATTTCCATCTTTTTGTCTCCTGTTACAAAATATTGAATATTAACAATTTGTCCTTTCTTTTGTTATTGTGATTTCTAAAAACATGATTATCAATTTCCAAATCAGAAAAATCGAGAAGTAATTATCACCAATGGATAAAAACATACAAAACAGAATATACTAATTCTCTTCGTCATGACTGTAATTGATTTCAACTGGAAAATTATAGAAAGGTTTAACAGTTTGCAAACAACGTAAGTAATCAATTAGCACTATTAAATATGATAAACACTATCGACATTTTCATCACATTTTGTTCTAAAATAAGTACTTTTATAACAAGAGCATAGTGAAAAATAAATAACAAGACAAAATACAAGTAAACCTTTCAACGGAGATCATTCACCAGTTCAATAGACCAAGTCTATTTAATTTCTGATCAAAGTAAATATTGATTTAATATCAAAGTCAATATCATCTGACCGATATTGATGACTGAACACATTTAATTGAATAGAGCAAGTCTCCACTTTGTTTACAACAAAGGAACATTTCAAGTGCTGAATTGTATGCTATCGAGTTCGGATGGGTCTTTGAACACGATGGGCAACCTTTATGCTGCTGAAACTAGCCCACATCAACGCCGGACCCTGTATTAGCACCATACACAAGTAAAGTCCAGGATTACTTACGGCATGTCCAGTTGTCCGTACTTGACCGGAATGTTGAAATTGTCCGACCATTAGAACGTATCCCTGCAAACATTGGCTGTTCTCGGACTGCCATTGGAAAATAAAGTCACGTGATCACCAAATAAGTTTCCGCTGCACGTGCATTTGTACGGGCGCGTGACGAGTTTTCGAACAAACATTTACAGAACAGTACTAGTAGTAACTCAGTTGTAGCATTTAAGTTGTTACCTCTTATGTACTGTTCAGCATATCACGTGATTGTCCGTCAAACGTCCGAGGGTCCGGGCCGGGACCACGATGACCAGTAAGTGACCAGTAGTAATTACATTTTCCCGCGTGCTCCGGGTGTCCAGAAGTGTTTACATCACAGCAGGGTGTCGGTAATGGTCTTCTGGTTTCACTAATACATAAGCAACCGGTCTATGTACATCCTGGGAAGGGAGGTAACCAGGGGGGCAACACGGCACCAAATACTGTCCCGGGTGGGAATGAGCGGCCGGGGGTAGTCCACTCAGGGCCGAAGCCGAGGAGTGAGAAGGAAGATACGGTGAACCATACATACTTGACAATTCTTGAGATCGAAGTGCTCCTATTGTAGAACTGTCCAATTTCCCAGCACTATCTAGATGTGGGTAGAATCCGTGTGTTGATGTGGGTGGTAAAAACGCTCTCATTTTCTCACTCAAACTAAAAGAAGCCGCGCTCCCCATCATCCCCTCAGCTTGACTTGTCATGGGTCCGAAACCCGGGGGCATTCCTCCGAGGGTTGGTCCAAATCCCCCTAACATTGGAATAGGGAAAGCATATTTGTCCTTTTTTAGAAGGGATTTCGGCTTCCTCCTGGGCCTATATTTGTACTCGGGGTGTTCTTTCATGTGTAATGCCCTTAGCCTCTTGGCTTCATCAATAAAGGGCCGTTTGTCCTCCTCAGATAAAAGTTTCCACTCCGCTCCTAATCGTTTGCTAATTTCAGAATTGTGCATTTTTGGATTTTCCTGTGCCATTTTTCTTCTTTGGCCTCTTGACCACACCATGAAAGCGTTCATTGGTCTTTTCACATGGTCATTATTGCTGATATGTTTACTAGTGTCCATGCTCATGTCCATGCTTCCCCCTCCACCGGACGGCGACAGATCCTGTGGACTCAACTCTCCGTTACTGCTCATGCTGCCAAAACCAGTTGTGACTTTACAACTGAATTTACAACGATCAGTGAGTTTACCTGGCTGAAACTGTTCACCTGTTATCATCCACGTGCCGTCACTAAATAATGTAGTTTACAGCAAAATGTAAACATTCAACTACGTATGTCTTGGGAAAATGTCACACGAAAACACAGCTAGTGTTTAAACAAATGTTTCACAGTTCCTGTATGGTGACAAGATGACATCGGCTGTGTTCCAGTTTAAATATGCGAATCACCTGCTACAAACGACCTGATCCAGAGACATGGACAAGAGAACTACTCGGATTTATAACTTCAAAAGCTTAAATTACATTCTATCGACCTAAACTCACGCCCTGCAGAATCTGTAGTCTAATGATGTCATAAACAGACGAGCCCGCCAATCATTGCTAAAGCCGTGTGCTAGTCCCGCCCCCTCTTTTGTAAAGGCGGTTTTAATTGGCTAGCGATAGTGAGCGGAGTGATGTTTTAACAGTAAGAGGCGTGAAGCAGTGTGCTGTTGAACACACCCTCAGGTATCAGTAACACTTTGACTGGTTAGAAAGGACACAATGCTCTAACACACTATTACAACCAAATAAAGCTTTCTCAATCGGGTAAATGGACAGCTATTTGTTTACGAGATACCGACACACAATTCGCGATCAGTTCGCGGTTTGCCGGCCACGTGCTCACGCGCTGACAACAATCTCTGACTAAGGCTAATTTACAGGCCATAAATTCATCTCAACATATCATTGTCTTGCCGTTATTTATTCCACAATTTGTTGGATTATGTCTTTGAGTTTGCTCCCTCCGATTCCCTCCAATAATTTAGGAAACGGTAGACATTTTCACACAAAATAACGGACTGTTCTTGACTATTGCAATAAGTAACGTAAGTAATATCTATTTTTTTAATTTTCGAGTGTTGTCGTTTTGAAATAACGGTTAAATATGCTTATTGCACATTCGATGTGTATTATTTTTGTGTCAGATTATTTTTCATTTGTGCAGTTTAGACGGAATTGTATAGTACCCGATGTTTTCTAAGGCGCGTGCGTAGAATTGATATTCATTCTTGTGTGCTCAATAGTACTAAAGCTATTTGCAACTGATGCAAAAATGTCGGTATCATATTATTTCAGTTGCAGATAATCAAAATTTGTCAATAAAACAGTGTTACAAATGATCTTCTTGGCGCCGGTGCAAATAATCTCCCCAAATATCACAAGCAAGATGTCAAAACCACACTACTGTCAGTGACTAACCTGATGGATGTTTTGAAAGTACAAGTTAAATATTACCACAACAAGATTATAAATGACACTCTTGGTGTACTGGTAAAAATATTTCTGATAAAATCATTTTACAATTCACCATTGAAATTGTTAATGATACTATTTAAATGACACATCTTATAATTATAAGTAACCATCAGTTTACACTAATATCTTATACATATAAATAAATTACATTTATGTCATTATTGATATACATGTAAATAATAATATTATATGATAATATAGCTATATTACATGCTACGATCTTGAGGCAATTTAACTCACTAATTGATATACTTATAAACAATATGTTTCAAGATGAAATCTTAGTGCACATGTAAATATTATATTTCATATACAATATTAATGGTAAGTCACCATTAAAATGGTGATCCTGATGCACGCGTGAAAAATATACGTTATAAACATGTAAAAATAAGCTTCAAATGACAATCAATATTTATGCACGTGTAAATTACATATCTTATATACCGGTAAAGGTATCATAAATGTGGTTAGCATAACATGCGTGTAAAAATGAGTCTTGTGAACTAGTACCATTGCTAAACATTTTTTTCAGGTTGGAAAGTATAGATTAAAACAAGTTCATACAGACAACACTTCAAATGTTGTGCTTCCAATGTATATGAATCATTCTATACTCGTGAATTTTTGTTTGTTACGAAATAGAAGATGATACTTCTTATCTACAGCAAAGATAATATTACAAATAGTTGTCTTTGTTGCACGAGCAACTTTGAATGACATATCTTAAATATCGATAAATACTATGTTACAAATGACACTTTCTATACTCGTGTAGATTTAACTATCTGGATGAGTGTGTCACTCACATATCTTATAGACTTTCTTAATACATAGGTAGATGATGTATCTTCCATTCTTGTATACAAACAACAATAAGTTGATAATCGACTTTCTTAATACATAGTAGATGCTATATCTTCCATTCTTGTATACAAACAACAATAAGTTGATAATCGACTTTCTTAATACATAGACAGATGATATATCTTCCATTCTTGTATACAAACAACAAAAAGTTGATAATCGACTTTCTTAATACATAGACAGATGATATATCTTCCATTCTTGTATACAAACAACAATAAGTTGCTAACTGACATTCTTAATGAATAGGTAGATGATATATCTTCCATTCTTGTATAAAAACAACAAAAAGTTGATAATCGACTTTCTTAATACATAGGTAGACGATATATCTTCCATTCTTGTATACAAACAACAATAAGTTGATAATCGACTTTCTTAATACATATAGGTAGACGATATATCTTACCTACTTGTACCCTTTCGTTACAAACTGAATTGTGTGTAGATACAAACGCCTTACATCTTACATAATAATACTAGTTGGTTCAACTTTACAATCTGAAGGTGCCTGTCAATCATACACCTTATGTACAAATAATACTAAGTTGTATAGTGACGATCTTGATAAACATAGATATTATATGTCTTTATATACTATTGTATACTAGTACAGTTAGGTAAAAATGTTGTAATCTTACATAATAATACTAGTTGGTTCATATTTACAATCTGAAAGTGCGTGTCAATCATAGATATAATATACAAATAATACTAAGTTGTGTGGTGACGATCTTGATAAACATGGATATTATATGTCTCTATATACCGGTACGTTTTGTCACGAACTTATAGCTGACGAACAGTTAGATACAAATGTCAATCTCTTATCATAGTACTATGTTGTTCAGTTTTACAATCTGGAGGTGCATGCCAATCACATACATGTATATACAAGCAACGCTAAGTTGCAAATCTTAATACACATGTAGATGCTATATCTTTTATATACTGGTGTTATTTCGTTACGATACAGATGTTATACGTCTTATGTAATGGTATCACTATACTAAGATTGACAAGATTGACACACGAGTCAACCACAATGTCTTATATATAAATAACACAAATAAATTGTAAATTGATACAAATGTAGATTACATATCTTACTGGTACCTTTTTGTTCCAAACTATGTGTAAATACAAACGTCCTACGTCTTATATAATAGTACCACAATGTTAAATTTTAGATATCTGGATGAGACTTTTAATCACACAGTCTTACAAAACACAAATTAATTGTACATTAACAATATTGATACACATGCAGATGATATATCTTTAGTACTAATGCCATTTTATTACGAACTGAAAAGTGATGCATGTGTAGATGATACCCATTATATAATATAATACCTCAATGCTCTTTTTTACAATGTAGATACGGGAGTTAATCACCCATCTGACATACAAAAAATAACACATATAGGTATTAAATTGACAATCTTGACATACACGTACGTAGAATAAGATTATATAGTAGAATTTTATTACTAACTAAAAAAGTGATGTATGCGTAAATGATACCCTTTATATAATAATACCTCAATGTTACATTTGACAATCTTGAATCACACACAGCTAAAATAAAAGTCATTCTATGTACTTGGTACTGCGTACTTTTGTATTCACGCTTATCAGATAGTAAATTAACACTATTTTCTAATATGTAAAATGTGATAAATGGTTGCATGCGTAAATCACACCAATTAAGCCATACACAATATTAGCAGTGTGTTGCCGCAATATTCGTCAATTAATTAAGTCGTGCTAAATAAATGTGCTTTCGTTTTCCAGGTTTCTTTACCAAGTGGATAAGGTATGTAGGAAGGTCAATAGATCATATACTTCTAAGTCATAGTAATGTCAAAACTAAAGCACAAAAAAGGATCAGAATGTTGACAAAAATATCAATTTTGTTTTAAATGTTTTAATCGCGCAGGGGCAACGGTATAGTTTAGATTTACACATAAACAATAAGGTTAGACATGCTATCTGATAGGTGAGGAGCCTGATACATGGTTCCTTTATCTTAATATTAAAAAAACGATTCTATTAAGTATCATACATGTGTATTTGTTTACAATTACGCATACAATGTTTACATGTTTACCCCACATGTAACAACAATAATACGATCCTATTGATGTTAAGTCATAATATATGCAACAGACAAATGCATTATCGTGATATACATATATTATCTTACCTTAAAATTAAACTCTTAAAAAACATGTTAATCATTCCCTGTTTCTTCCCAAACACTCACTCAAAATGTAGGAATAATAGCTATAGAAACAATGAAAAAATTTTGTTTATGGTTTTGTTAGTTGTATCAAACTTCAGCATAACTACTCATTGTAAATGTACTTTTTTTGTTTGAATATGAACAGTTCCTACTCAAACAAAAAAAGTACATGTACAATGAGTGTTAGCTGATATTTAAGAAACACATTTCATAAAACGGGATTTGTTTGTTTGCAGGAATCAGTGATGAACATTCTACTGATTGATATATATATTTGTTATTGTATAAATTTGTATGTCCTTCGATAAACTTTGTTTTTCGTTTCCCCCCTTTGGTTACAGCTTAAACTGATTTTAATGTCGACAACAAGCAAAAGTAGAATATAGTTAATAGAAACCAGACTTCCGGAGAAGCTACCTTTCTTTTTACGTTCATTGTTTAATTTTGATTGTTGAGTTTCTAGGAGTCAATTCTACTTAATCTAGCCCAAACATGACTAAAGAGATAGATTAAAACGAAGATATGCTATGAAACTTCATGAATACTGGGGACTGCTGAAAAAAAAGCTTAAGGATGGGATTCCGTAAATGATTGAAGCAATAAAGAATCCTTTATCGTCATTTTCCGGCGATGTTTTTAACAAATATCTGCTAGGGGTGAACCAATGATGATTCGAAGTTCAATGTTTTGCTTTTGATGATACAAAATTAGGAAATGAATCCAGGTGCCATAAATGGCAAAGAAACTTCTTACTTTTGATGAGCCCTGGTATTATCTCCCTTTTAACATGGGTCCATGATGTCTTTCCTTTTGTTTTGGTATTTCCTCACTCCATGTTGTCATGTTGTTTTAATGTCCTATATTTGTCTTGACGTTATGGTATATTGCCCGTTTGTGTTAGCTGTATGGGATGATATGGTATATTGCCCGTTTGTGTTAGCTGTATGGGACGATATGGCATATTGTCCGTTTGTGTTAGCTGTATGGGACGATATGGCATATTGTCCGTTTGTGTTAGCTCTATAGAACGTTGTGGTATATTTGTCCGTTTGTGTTTACTCGATGGGACGATATGGCATATTGTCCGTTTGTGTTTACTCTATGGGACGATATGGTATATTGCCCGTTTGTGTTAGCTCTATGGGTCGATATTGTATATTGTCCACTTGTGTTAACTCTATAGGACGCTGTGGTATATTGTCCGTTTGTGTTTACTCTATGGGACGATATGGTATATTGTCCACAAGTGTTAACTCTATAGGACTTTGTGGTATATTGCCCGTTTGTGTTATCTCTATGGGACGATATGGTATATTGCCCACTTGTGTTAACTCTATGGGCTGATATGGTACATTGTATATTGTCCGTTTGTGTTAGCTCTATGGGACGATATTGTATATTGTCCGCATGTGTTAACTCTATAGAACGTTGTGGTATATTGTCCGTTTGTGTTTACTCGATGGGACGATATGGTATATTTTCCGCAAGTGTTAACTCTATGGGACGTTGTGGTATATTGTCCGCGTGTGTTAACTCTATGGGACGTTGTGGTATATTGTTCGCGTATGTTAATTCTATGGGACGTTGTGGTATATTGTCCGCTTGTGTTTTCTCTAAGGGACGTTGTGGTATAGTATCCGTGTGTTTGCCCAATGGTATTCTGTCTTATTTTGACAACGTTACAGTATATTGTCACAGTGGGTTACCATGGCAATTTGTCACTGTAAGTGACCCTATAGTATATTGGCCTTGTGTGTTGAGGCAACGGTATATTGTCCTTGTGTCTTGACGCTATGATATATTTTCCTTGTGTATTTAGGCTATAGTATGTTTCCCATGTTTGGTAACGCTTTGGTATATTGTCCTCGTGTATTGCGGCTATGGTGTATTGTCCCTTTGTGTTGACGCATTTTGTCCTTTTGATTAAACGCTTTAGTATATTCCCCTTGCGTATTGACGCTATGGTACATGTATATTGTCCTTGTGTTTACACTACGGTATAATGTTTATGTTTGTTGACATTATGGTATATTGTCGTTGTGTTAACACTACGGTATAATGTTCATGTGTGTTGACACTATAGTATTATGTTCATGTGTGTTGAGATTATTGTATATTGTCCTTGTGTTGACACCATGGTATATTGTCCTTGTGTTGACACTACGCTAAAACGTTCATGTGTGTTTACACCATGGTATATTGTCCTTGTGTTAACACCATGGTATATTGTCCTTGTGTTGACACTATGGTATTATGTTCATGTGTGTTGACACTATGGTATATTGCCCTTGTGTACACACCATGATATATTGTCCTTGTGTTCACACCATGGTATCTTGTCCTTGTGTTGACACCATGGTATATTATCCTTGTGTTGACACCATGGTATATTGTCCTTGTGTTGACACCATGGTTTATTGTCCTTGTGTTAACACTACGGTATAATGTTTATGTGTGATGACACCATTGTATATTGTCCTTGTGTCGATACTACGGTATAATGCTCTTGTGTGTTGACACTATGGCATAGTGTCCTTGTGTTAACACCATGGTATATTGTCCCTGTGTTAACACCATGGTATATTGTCCTTGTGTTGACACTACAGTATAATGTTCATGTGTGTTGACACCATGGTATATTGTCCTTGTGTTGACACCATGGTATATTGTTCATGTGTGTTGACACTATGGTCTATCTTCCTTGTGTTAACACTACGATATAACGTTCATGTGTGTTTACACCATTGTATATTGCCCTTGTGTTAACACCATGGTATCTTGTCCTTGTGTTGACACCATGGTATATCGTCCTTGTGTTGACACTATGGTATAATGTTCATGTGTGTTGACACTATGGTCTATCTTCCTTGTGTTAACACTACGATATAATGTTCATGTGTGTTGACACTATGGTATATTGTCCTTGTGTTGACACCATGGTTTATTGTCCTTGTGTTAACACCATGGTATAGTATCCTTGTGTTGACACTACGGTATAATGTTCATGTGTGTTGACACCATGGTATATTGTCCTTGTGTGTTGACACTATGGTATTATGTTTATGTGTGTTGACACTATGGTGTATTGTCCTTGTGTATTGACACTACGGTATAATGTTCATGTGTGTTGACACTATGGTGTATTTTCCTTGTGTGTTGACACTACGGTATAATGTTCCTGTGTGTTGACACTATGGTATTATATTCATGTGTGTTGACACTATGGTGTATTGTCCTTGTGTGTTGACACTACGGTATAATGTTCCTGTGTGTTGACACTATGGTATTATGTCCTTGTGTGTTGACACTATGGTATTATGTCCTTGTGTGTTGACACTACGGTATAATGTTCCTGTGTGCTGACACTACGGTATATTGTCCTTGTGTTGACACTTCGGTATAATGTTCATGTGTGTTGACACTATGGTATATTGTCCTTGTGTTGACACCATGATATATTGTCCTTGTGTTGACACTATGGTGTATTGTCCTTGTGTGTTGACACTACGGTATAATGTTCCTGAGGATTGACAATATGGTATTATGTTCATGTGTGTTGACACTATGGTATATTGTCCTTGTGTGTTGACACTACGATATAATGTTCCTGTGTGTTGACACTACGGTATAATGTTCATGTGTGTTGACACTATGGTATTATGTCCTTGTGTGTTGACACTACGGTATAATGTTCCTGTGTGTTGACACTACGGTATAATGTCCCTGTGTGTTAACACTACGGTATAATGTTCCTGTGTGTTGACACTACGGTAGTATGTTCATGTGTGTTGACACTACGGTAGTATGTCCTTGTGTGTTGACACTACGGTATAATGTTCCTGTGTGTTGACACTACGGTATAATGTTCCTGTGTGTTGACACTATGGTAGTATGTCCTTGTGTGTTGACACTACGGTATAATGTTCTTGTGTGTTGACACTACGGTATAATGTTCATGTGTGTTGACACTACGGTAGTATGTCCTTGTGTGTTGACACTACGGTATAATGTTCCTGTGTGTTGACA
>JAUMHH010201800.1:3132-13328 GCA_032359455.1 Chlamys rubida | reverse complement strand
TACTAAACATTTAATTCTATAACGATATTATGTTGCAATATTTATGTATTTGTGATATTTGTAATTATGATTTACTAGCCACTTATATGTTTTACTAACAATGAGGACCATGTGGTAGATTAGCCTTTGGCTAAACATGTCATCCTGGTTAAATAAAGTTTATTATTATTATTATTATTATAAAGTACTTACAGTAGCCCCCTAGAAGCCCAGGGGGCCAACACAGCATTTGTTCCCATTTCTAATGAACTGCAACATATATTGTTGGCTTATTAACGAACTTATTGCCTATAACTATGATTTTAAAGATTTTTCAGACACATTTCTGGTTCAGGTCACAACTTTAAGTATTATAGGATAGAATTAAAATCTTAAGGTCTTTCAGATTTATAAAACCTATTTCTGGTACAAGTGATGTTTGATACAGGTAATTACATGTCGGGAATTATCAAGAAACTCTATATCCTGTCGGCATTATTGACCCGACATCATATGGAGACACATGGTAAGCCTACACAAGTTGATTCTCGTATCAAATCAGCAATCATCAACCAGATAAATGTCAGATCCAAACATGAAAACAACCCATATAATTAACAAAGTAAATGGCAGCATTTGTCTTTCCATGAAAAGTTTATGTCCGTCTGCATCTCCCAATGAGAATTCCATGAAAAGTTAAATTTAATATCCATTTCGGCATTAATAGTCTGAGTGAATATTATGTTTTTCCTTATGATAAATCCATGAAAAGACAGTATCTGTACACATATGTCGTGTCCAAATTTAGACATTATAATATATGTGTACGTGTGACTGTAGATTATGATTTCATCGAAATTGAATTTTAAGTTTATTATATATATATTTTTTGATTGATCAAGTGAAGTTGTAAGTTTTGTGACATACCAGGAAGTTTTATATCTATCTAAAATAGTGTCATATATATTTTACTTGACCAGTAAAAAAAGTACTTTAAAAAGCAACACCATACTTACACAGTCAGACGTTTAGTATTTTGCATAGATCTGAATAAGAAGATACATTAATCCAAAAATGGTACTTTTTTTTATATTCTGAGAGTAAGAAAAGTCAAAGTGGTCACCTGGGTCTTATAAAATTATTTTTTTAAATGAAGTATTTTTGATCCGTGAATTGTTCCAAAATGGTAGAGAAACTGACTACAGTTGCCATTGGCTTAACCCTTTCACCCCAATGTAACATTAGTAGACTCTACCATGCATTGATATGGATGAGTCCATTATGGTCTACAGTGATGAAAGGGTTAAATCTTCCTTGGATTTGACATTTGTCAGTACATTCCGCCCACAGTCATATATCCACAATACACATGTTTTTATTCTTTGATCCAAATTAAGACATATATTCTGCGAAGTTCTTACTGAAAACTGATTTGTTATAGTTTTATCTATTCTGGAAAAGGGGTGGTTGGGTGCCAGGGGCAGTGGATAAACGCACTTGCCTTTCACCAAGGCAGCCAGGGTTTGATTCCCCGATTAAATATAAAAAGGTAAGGGGGTCACCTGCCCGACTACGTGGGTTTTCTCCAGGTACTCTGGTTTCCTCCCACAATAAGACCCCCACACGCTAACATCTGGGTGAACAAGAGTGATTAATATAAGTTGTAATAAGTTATTTCATGAATGTTGTAAAATAAATAAAGTTTATATATATATCTCTGTTCTGGAGGAATTATAGATAATTTACAAATACAGAAAGGCATTTTTCTTGACATGTTTGTACTTTCATTATTCACTTGGTACACTTTATATATATATACACATACATGTATCAAGCAGTGACTACAGACAGACAGAGTATATCTAACTTAATGCTCCAAGGGTTTCAAATAACAGCAATTCAGCAAATAACATATTCTTGATTCAAATTACGCTGTTATTTCACCGAGGCTCAGCACACCCATATTTGTACACAATTTAGTACATACCTGAGCAGGAAACGTCACATTTCAGCATTTAAAAAATTTGATATAAGAAATTTTATATCTGAGAAGGAAAATATGCTACTCAAGGGTTAAGTCTTTACTTCAAATGAAACTTTGTAGGAGCAATATATCAAGCAACGGTATCAAACAATTTAATACCATATTAGTTCTAAAAATAACAGAAAATAATATTTGTTCAGGTTATTTTAAGTGTTACCTCCCAAAGTAAAGGGTGGGCGATTTTTAGAACCAGCACGGTAAACACCATTTTATGAAGATTTCTTTCTAGGAAATAGACTTTATCTACAAAATAGGTACCTCCATTTATATCTACAAAATAGGTACCTCCATTTATATCTACAAAATAGGTACCTCCATTTAAATCCATTTCTAAAAATACCTCAGAGAGTTTGATTATGGTTCTTGTAAAGGAATACAGCCCTTTCAAAAGAATGGAGATATATACCCTTTTAAGAAAATTGACTGCTTTAGAATGAAAATAATCCTTTCTAGAGAAGACACGTCCTATCAAGGTAAAGGGGGTTTCCTATAGAATAGACTATTTTCTAGGTTAAATACCTCTTTCTTAGGAAATATTGTCCCTTTCTGGGATATGCCCCATTTTACTGTGGAATAGACCCCTATCCAAAAAAGAGACCCTCTCTTCTCTAGGGATACCTCACTTTTGGAATTTAGTGTTAAGCATTTCACCACTGTAGACCATAATAGACTCATCCATATCAATACATGGGAGAGTCTACTAAAGTTACTTAGGGGTGAAAGGGTTAAGCATTTTGCACAAGTGAGGAAGGCAGTGGGTTCTCTTCCCATACCAGAACATACCTAAGTCGTTCAAAATGGTAGGCGTTATTCCCTGTTAAATTATTAGTATTCAGGGTAATCACAACCACTGGTTATATAAATATGATTAACACATTGTCGGTATAATGTGACTGGATGGGATACTGAGCTGGGCCCACATGGGTGCCTTTTGCATGGTAGTTCAGTGAGGTAGCAGTATAAAGTCGGCATCAGATCCACGCTATCTATCGTAAGGAGGCAAATACACCAACATACCCTGTCTCACATAAACGCATGCATGCATACATTACACACATGAAGGAACGTCCTTAATGAGCCAAGTTGTTAATATAATGTTAAACAAAATAAAACCAAACCAAAGTTAACCAGGGGAGAGAGTCATTGGGAATAGTTTGGTCAATTTCCAGGTTAGGTATGAATTTGAACCTGTTGGGTTTTCATGACATTAAAAACAATTGTCAGAATCCAAGCCAGAAGAAATTTTGCTTTCATATTCTGGGTCGCAAATTGTAACTTTGCATTATAAGTTCTTGTAAAAAGTTCTTATTAAGTAACAAAATCTTTATAAAATTTAGAAAGTTTCAAAATACATCTGAAAGATGGCCTTGTCAAGCCTGCCGATTGTTACGTTATCGGGTTTGAATGCCTGAACCACCTCGGGTTCCTGGGAGTTCTCCGACTACAGATCCAGACTCCAGTAACTGGGAGATATGCAGACGTTACAATCTAACTAAATTTAAATCCTCTAAATAAGAAACATACATTAATTTACATACAGCAAGCTTTCTTTTTTTTAGAATACCAGTAGAAATCAAATCAGCAAGACAGAGGTAAAAAAAAATACGAAAAATACCAGACAATGCTTGATCATTAATCCTGGGAACAATGCCGACATTTTCCTTTTTTTTCCGTCTGACTCTACTTAGGAGATTGAGAATAACCTTAAGTTGCCGCGCGACTTTTAGAATTGCCAATTAAGATGTATCTTATGAATGCTGCAAACATATAAATGTCTGCAGGTGATGACAGCGTGTTCATTGTAGCACGACAGGATTCGTCCAGTACAGCGAGATCAGACCTTATCCCCGGCCATACAATAAGAACTAATGTCCCCTGCCATACCTGCCATAAGATCTCAACTTGTCCACTAGCTGCCATTTACCATCACAACTTGTTCTTTGCCATATATACTATACGAATTACTGGCAACTAAAATCAGAACTTGTCCCCTGCCATATAATCAGAACTCGTCCCCTGCCATACCATCAGAACTCGTCCCCGGGGTACCATACCATCAGAACTTGTCCCCTGCCATACCATCAGAACTTGTCCCCTGCCATACCATCAGAACTTGTCCCCTGCCATTTAATCAGAAATTGTCCCTTGCCGTACATTCCCATCTTGTCCCCTGCTATACCAATAGGAATTATCCACTGCCAACTATCATCAAAATTTTCCATTGCCATACAATCAGAACTTGTCCTCTGCCATACCATCAGAATATGTCCCCTGCCATACAATCAGAATATGTCCTCTGCCATACAATCAGAATATGTCCTCTGCCATACAATCAGAATATGTCCCCTGCCATACAATCAGAATATGTCCTCTGCCATACAATCAGAATATGTCCTCTGCCATGTATGCAAGCAATTTACATAAACAAATATATACTATTTACCACTTCTTTTTCATTGGAGGAGTTTACGTATTAATTGAATTTGCAATGCAGAACGACTAATACGAAATAGAGTACAGGTGAAAGTAAAGTGTTTATTTATAACAATAATCACAGAACTGCTACCAATAGACAATTAATGAGCGAGAAACGGTATGATTATAAACAGACAACAAATGTACAAGAGATCTAGCGGAGGGAAGGCAGACATTCCCTCTGAGTGATAGAACTGAACACAGAACAGACCCGACTCTTAGATCTCTATTCCCTAAAAATGAGTAACTACAGATAGGTGCAATTAATTTGTCAAAATATTCGCCGAAATTCGCAGTGTTTGTTCCTGTAAGCTGGCTGAGAACATTATGGCCGGTATTAATAGAGCCTTGTCTATGGCATTATGTCTGAGACACTTGATACACACATTAACTTCATCATACAGTAGAGCTATAATTAGCTTTCTCCATTAATGATATTTCCCTGTCTGATACAAGCACAGACACAGGAAGTTTTCCACGCAGGTCTCAAAACATCGAGAAAGCATGGCAGCAACTTTTGATTACATTTTCTTCCTTTTTGAAAATGCATGCAGTTGCACTTAATCAATTTGAACCATTTTCAACAGATAGATACAACTAAGTGATACTGGTCTTTAAAATATTTTAAGAGGAATTTACAGCTATTGAATTGCCTTTCGGTATTACTTCTAGACGTTTTCTCTCAGAATATACATAATGCCGCTCAGTAACAGACACCAAAAGGCAAATAGAACTGTTTTTAAAATGAATCAAAATTGAAGCCTGAATTATCAAATGAATGTTTCAAAAACAAATACAGCGCAAAATTTGAAAACTAGATCTTTATGCCTTGAAATAGATGCCAACGCCTACAATATTTGTATTTGTCCATATAGAATTTAACATCACACTTAGCTTATACCAAGATTTATGAGTAGAAGTGCCTTTAAGGACTGGTGTCAGAAAATGCTGAATTAATGTAAATTGAAAACTTTTCTTCACATTGTTACGTACCAGCCACAGTTTAACCCATTCACCCCTAAAGTCCCATTTGAACATTACCAAATCAAAATGTTCTTCTAAAACTGCTTAATGCCAAGAGTCAACTACCTTCTATATAAAAAATAGCCTTGAATATAGAAAAAAAGTATCTTCAGGTATATGATAATTAATCCTCCATTATCTTTCTTAAATCACGGTTTCTGAAATGATCAGCAAGAATATTAAAAAAACAGTGGAAAACCTCAAGCCAGTGTATTGGTTTAATTAAGGCAGTACGTATAATTTCTATCCGGATGTAAGATTGGCCGAGACAGTAACAGTTATACCTTGAGTTCTGTTGAGTTTGCTTTGTTTCTGTTTTGTGCAAATTAAAAATGTCAATGGTCAAGCGGAGGGTACTAGTATGCCTTAAGCTAACAGTTCTAGTACTAGTGTTGGGCTTAATTTGGACAATATTGATGCAATCTTAATATTATTTCTGTGAAATTATTTCATGACTGTACTAAATTATTTAAAAATTTTTTTACATATTGCCCTTTCTAAATCAAATTACTAGACAATGACGAAATGTGTTGGAATTAATGCAATACTTTTTTATATTGCCCACCACTAGAGAGTACGAGTCCTATGATTTACTCAGTTTTAAGTAACCTTTAAGATGTGAATTTGTTTGACCTTTTATGTTATTGTAGCCAGTTTTCCTGAGAGCATTTCCTCATTGGTGATATAAAAACTTACCGTGCAGTTAAAACGAAAAATAAAAATAAATTTACCAAAACCTTGAGTACAGTTGCAAACAAATTTGACTTTTGAAACTGCCTCAGAAGACATATATTACACCACCGAGTTTCCCACAAGTGTCTTGTCCATATATTAAAAATATCTATATATACTGATGAGATCCATGAGAGGGTTGATATTCTGCCCTTGCCAGTAGAACTCAAGGAGAGATCTCTTTCAAAGTCAAGTAAGTGTAAGGCCAAACATATGTATATTGGCTGACAATGGAAGACATGCACAAAAACAAATCTGGAGTTACATGTTTACTTGAGTCAAGTTGACGTGTCCATCGTCTTTGGGATGTATAAGAGTATGTGGTTTGTTCATCTGTCCATCCAGTGTTAACTCATTCACCCCTGAAGACACATTTGAGCTCTTCCAATTCAAAGGTTGGAATAGTTCATTATGAAATTTCAGGGATGAATGAGTTAAACTATTGTACAGATACCCCCTCCCACCCCTGTTATTTTCCATCCGATTTTGTTGCCACTGTTAGTTGCTGTTGTGTCTGTAGCAAATGTTATTGATCATTGATCACTGCAGAGTAATCCCCCTTTAGACCTGTATTATTAGAACAGCACAAACCTTTCCATTCTACTAGCCCTTCAGTTTCCAGGCAATTTCTCTGAAACTTGATAGACTTTGCTAATGTTATAAAGAGAAGTATATATATTTACAGAGTAGTTGCCCTTTTTGTGTCCCTTGAGATAGAAAAACAATGTCCTGATTTTTAAAGGATTTTCTATAAATACCAGGTAAGGTAAATTGCATAAAATATCATGCTACATTTCAAAAAACATATTGATATATTCTTGTTAATGATTTCACTAGAAATCCATCAAATAATTACAAGATATTCCACTATCAAACTTAAAGATGCATCAGTTTTCCCCGGCAGAGATCGGCTGCCATGGTAACAATAATGAAAGTATATATACATGTACAAATTTCTATACAATTAAATATGTTAATGCAAATATGGACAAAATAATCAATCAACTAAGCATCTTTTTTAGACAAAAATAAATGAACACCAATATGTTGGAAAGGACTTTCATTCTCAACATTAAAACTTTCATGAACGTTCTCCATTTCTTGGCAAATCTTTACATGTACATGTAATTATATATGTATATAAGAGTACCATCAAAGTTGTGTTTTAAAGTGGATCAGTTATGCACTTTGAACGCAGTGGCTGGAATTGACGTCAATTGTGACCGATTCATACAAACATGTGATTTCAGACATCTTCTCAGGAAATTTTTGTTTTGACATAAATATGTCAATAATGAGAATTTGGGGGAAGTTTTAAATGGAGGAGTGATTTTAAAGCAGGTAGGACAAAATGTTTTTAATAGGGTGTTTGTGATGAGAAAAAAAATGGTTTTGAATAACTGCACCCAGTGCTAGCCAGCACACTGAAACAGCACTACGAAGTAATTGGAATTCAAAAGTACCAAAATGATATTTATGTCGATGACCCCACAGTCTGATGCGATAAAAATATATGAAATCATTATCTCGATAATTTTTTTTTTTTAGTTTCAGAGTTGCATGAAGAGCTTTATTATGAAGTTATACAGGAGTGTGATTTTTGTTTAGGTTGAATTTTAGATCTACGGAAAATATTCGTGAAATGGAGATAGGTGGAATGGCAACCTTTTGGAAGGAAGAGTATGATCTAATGAACAGACCATCAATATGACATAGAGTAACAACTTTGCCTACAAGATTACTACTCGGGGAAAAATAAAATTATTTTCTAATTAGGAAGTCCGAGGACAGACACTGGACATCCAAGATTTATCCTAGGTTCCATATAAGTGGGAAAACGTGATGTTATTAACACCTCGGAATACCCTGTAGGTTGGGCCGCTGATTGGTAGGGACTCAAGTTGGGGCTTCTGATGCGGGATTATTGAGGTTTAATGTGTCAAGTTAATGTAAATGAGGCCCAGGAGATGTTAAGAAGAATGTAATAGTTATACTGCCCTTCTTGTTTCTCTATTTCAACACAATATATAGCCTTCTTCCGTCTAAATGTGGTCAGTTTTGACCTTGAAGTTCAAAGGGTAACGGATGTGTTTTTTGCCATCCACACCTCCTGTGTGATGAAAGATCATAGTTAGGTTGGTTAATTTGTCGCTAATTTTACCTTATTTTAGAAAGAACTTTTAACATTGTGTTAGGAGACACAATTATTTCATACTTTGTTTGAGGACATACTATTTTCCCCCGTTTCTTTTTACTAGCCCCTCACCAGTGCTTTAACCCTTTCACCACTGTAGACCTTAATGGACTCATCCAGATGAAAGTATGGTAGAGTGTATTCAAGTTACCTAGGGGTGAAAGGGTTAACTTATATAGGTTTGCATTCTGTCCTCTCTCTTGTGTCTGTATTCAGTATTATATACTTTCGGATGGTCAGATGGCACATGCATTTGGGATTCAAAATGGCTGCTGATTTCACTTGACAAGACATTTACCGTTATAACTTGAAATCTATTGGGGTGGCCTAGCTAGTACATACAATGTAGGAGCTATACATAAGGGGCTATATTTTTATCCTACAACCAGATTTTGATTTTTGGGATTCAAGATGTCTGCTATGGCTTCTGATTGGCTAAAACATTTACTTTTGTTAACTTGATATCTAGTGAAAGTACTGTACCACTGCGAGGGTAGTTTGTACCACTGCGAGGGTAGTTTGTACCACTGCGAGGGTAGTTTGTACCACTGCGAGGGTAGTTTGCACTGGACTGCACTAAGTCTTTATTATAGTAAGTACTCAAATATTGAATTTTGAATCATTTTGCCAGACTAGCAGAAATGCTTTGGCCTAGATTTTTGTAATTGATTGGTTTAATTTTTTTTTCGTCACTTTGCTTTGATTTCAATGACATGATGCACGAGTTGATGATGAGACTGCTGTGGTGATGACCCGAAGGTCCGACGCTTCATCATCCCGTAGCGTCACACAACTCCCGCCACAAGTCTTCCACCAAGTGATATGTAGGTGTTCCACCAGCCTGTCGGTATTGTGGTCGAACTCCCAGACACATTGCACCCAGTATTGACTATAGACCTGGAGAAAATGCGTCGGGGAAATTAAATGAGAAAAGGAGAATACATGTTGTCCATGCAAGTGGTGAAGTTGTGTCGTTTGGAGCTGTCTAGACAGCGTTTACCGGTCGTCTGGTCAGGCAGCAGTGCTAGCAGGGACACTGTGCAATCAATGCGACGCGCCGACCAATCCATCAATAATTCCATGTATATATCTGCTCCTATCTAGATGTATAGGTCTGGTAGTCTGGTGCTGGCGTCTCACGCGTGCTGGCTAGTTCATCATCAACTCCAATGTGTAACACACTGCCCACCAGCGTGCATGTATGCTGAGGCTAATTTGAATATTCATTTTGATGTAAATGAGAATTGCTGATGAATAATTAGAATGTTTTGTTTTAGATGCTTGTGATTGCAGACACAATAGGAACATCAAACTTGTACCTCTGCTTGATGATAGCGAGTGTGAGTACTGCTGAAAAACTTTGTCCATGGACAGCCTCATTGATCTGTCTTGGCCAAACTTGATGTGTCCATGGCACTCAGCAATTCACAATTACTGTTCCATTCTGTTAAGAGTTTCAAAGTTTGAAAAAAAAAGATTATTTAAAGACTGTAAAATCTGGGCTGTATTCACGAAACCAGTCTCCTTCTCAAGCATGAATTCTGTGCTCAAACCAACTTCCTCGAACTTGCTTACTGGGTAAATGAGACATGGTCAGAGAGTCAAGTGATTTAAGATAGAATATTACGGCCTTAAGTCTCGACCATATTCTTCCAAAAATGTTGACATTAGGTGATTTTTTTGATTTATTAATTACCCAAACAAAAAGATATTGGGCTTGAGCACAAAATTTGAGTTTGAGCATGAGAA
>JAUMHH010201789.1:0-13328 GCA_032359455.1 Chlamys rubida | reverse complement strand
CTACATACCTAATAATACTACAGACCAAACAACACTACCGACCTAACAACACTACAGACCTAACAATACTACAGACCTAACAACACTACAGACCTAACAATACTATAGACCTAATAATACTACATACCTAACAACACTACAGACATAACAATACTACAGACCTAATAATACTACAGACCTAACAATACTACAGACCTAACAACACTACAGACATAACAACACTACAGACCTAATAATACTACAGACCTAACAACACTACAGACCTAACAATACTACAGACCTAACAACACTACAGACCTAACAATACTATAGACCTAACAACACTACAGACCTAACAATACTACATCCCAGCCACCTATCTTAATATACTAGATACCTTACTGTACTACAGACCTAACTACACTATAGACCTTACAAATCTAGAAACCTAACGATACTACATAGTGTTTTGAATTCAACAAATATATCGCAAGGACTATGCATACAAATATATTCGTTTTGCCATGACTGTTGCAAAAACATTGGAGATCTTGAAATATAACCTCTGTACAGTAGATATAGCTGTTATATATTACATTATCTCACAGCAGTGAACCATGGATATACCTCAGGTTATAGACATGTTAAAGTGTATCTTGTCCCGTGTTGTCGTATGAATTCTTCGTGTGACGCACATACATGCAGAGGGCTAAATTACAATGATATGCTTTGTTCCACCAGTGTTTTATTTGTTATAAGGATTAGCGGCAGTAAGTAGCCAAATTTGATATATAAGTCATTGACGAATGGTGACGTGGAATGATCTTTAAAATCCAATATTGCTTCACTTTGTCCGTTGGTTGTAATAAAAAGCGAACATATCATGGTCCGATTTCTAACTTTCAGTTAAAAAATGTACGTGATATTTTAATGTAGGCAGAGTTGACACATACTCTCGCGTGATATGGAATTACAACCCTAGCACGAGTATTCCCTCTTGACCACTTTCACATCTATAAATTATCACGAGCATTGCTGGTTCGATAGCTTGAAGCATTAAATGATATAAAGCCTACAATAAATATAACAGTACCGCATTTAAAGTCAGAATGATTGCTTATGTACATTCGACCCTGTCTAAATAGCGATGTTTTGCTGACACAAATAATAGTAATATATTAGCTCATTCGGAGCTGATACAATACTATCATACCACGGAGATCTAAATCGTGGTCGCAGGAATGTTTGTAATGTATATGACTATTGTACACTTTATATGTCGATCACATCTTGATATGTTTTTCGTCTTTGTATTGTAGCAGCACATTGCCCATAATATATACGGTGTGTGGAAATACCATATTTAGTCCATTGTAAGATTTTCTAAGCTTAAAACCTCATGACTAGAAACTTAGAGTGAAAAAGCCGTTTCCTCCCATGATACTTCTTGCATGCTAAATTATCTGTTTAGAATTAAGGCAACACGATGCGATGAAGATTCCCAATTATATT
The DNA here is from genome assembly GCA_032359455.1 of Chlamys rubida. NCBI lineage: Eukaryota > Metazoa > Mollusca > Bivalvia > Pectinida > Pectinidae > Chlamys > Chlamys rubida. Next base: position 11,837 of record JAUMHH010201789.1, on the reverse strand, counting down.
TAAAAGCGTGCTAGCCAATAAGACAACCTTGGGTTATATTGACATGTCCAGATAGGGCTATGAACGCAATTGGATCAGCATCATTTTGAAGCTTCTCCTCCCGTCTCGAAAAATATGAGACAACCGTTAGAAGCAAACGTTTTGATGACGTTAGGCTGTTCGGGAATCTCGTTAGCACTGACAACATTAACACTTCAATATAGAAAATGTAAGTGAATCTTTGTATTTAGGTCAATAATAACTAAAAACTAAGAATGTAAATATAAGGATTGTTCGAAGAAGCATTTTTGCGTTCATACAGCGTGAAATTGAAACAAATGCCGTTCAATCCTTACATAACTGCTTTTGTAACATAAATCTTTGTATCCTTATGATTTAACTATCAGCTTATTCCATCGGATTTGTAGCGACTGGGAACATATCAAAGGGCCTGCATATGAAGCATTTATACTCAAATTCACAGTGATTCATTTACATATAACCTCCTGGCGTAATTTGTACGTTTGTTTAGAAGCACAGAAGCGTAGCATCCTTCCAGTTTGGTAGCTATTCTCCCCATTTTGATAGAAAGCCTTCCCAGTTACAATGCGGGCATCTGTGATCTAACATGTTGTATTGCTTGTCAATTTAATTGGATACAAAATATGTTTTGCAAAATAAAAGAGTCTAAATATACGTAAAGGTCATTAACAGACTAAAATGAAATGTTTATTGCATAAAGACTTATGCCGTACCTCAAGAAGGAACGCACATTTAATACTGATATATCGTACACGTTTAGTCTTAGGACGAGTATGCTAAATGTAATAGTGATGAGTACTTGATCCATCATTTCGTCTTTTTTGTATTTTTATTTAGTTTATATCTTTATTTATTTTAATATTTATTTATATATTTTTTATATCTTAATTGAGACTAATTGGTTTAATGATTATTTAATTGATTCGTTTTATTTATCAATTTTATTATTTATTTGGTATCAAGTTCAAGTTCTTTATTACCTTGGGTCTTGGGTATGTACGTCCTAGAATAATTGTAATACCTACGTTGTATTCAAACAAACGACAAATACAATTTAAAGTTTTGGACTTTATAAATGCTGCTACCGATGTAAGTTGATATATCTATTATTGTATGTATCTAGTAAGTATTATTCCAACATTGTGATGCAGCTTAAGGTTTCGTTTAATGCACAATTTCGACTGCGCGGAAATAAATCGCGTTATTCCATTTATCAACCGAGGTCAATATATTGTGAAACTTGATTTTGTCTCAATTATGTGGCAAAACATGTTTTATAAACAATTAAAACTAGCTACTACGACTGTTTTTCATGGTTAGATATATAGAGGATATATAATCGGTTTCCCATTAAATACCATTAATATTGCACGAGTGTGGCAAGGTACTTCTTTAATTTCACTGGTGTTGGTGCACTCGTGAACATTTTGAATTATTATCCATCATTCGTGAAATGTAAATAATATTGAATGAACAACATAATATATTTTCATAACCAAAAATTTAAAAATAGTGAACGAATATGAAGCTCAATACACCCCATATAGCATCTGTTCAATGTCTGGTCAAATCTGTGAAGAGAAATGTAGGTGGTTATTAGTTTGTATTTATTAGAGTTGAAACTACGATCTAATAACTGCAATCTTGTCATGACGGCGACAGTATAGTAAGTGGTTCTTAAAGAATTTTCACATAATGTATCCCTGATAGTGGTTTGATGAGAATAAATATGGGCACAATGAGTAGACGGAGGTCATGCACTTTGTCAACCATAGGCTAAACATATATGGTAATGTATATATATTAATATGAAGCAGAATTTAAATCGCCAGCATTATAAATGCTAAACTACATTCGGTACACTTTACCCGCAGTATTTGATTAAGTCGCTGTTAAAGTGCTGTGGGGAATAAAAACCGCTCTGTGTGTTTAAATGCAGGGCATTGCACAGGTAGTAGGTGTGACCTAAATGGACTACACAACACCAACATGGCTTTTTGCCCGAAGTTGTGCCTGTATTCATCATAGGAAATTTATCCAATAAATGTGAGGGGTCACGAATGAGTCATTCGATACCTCTTACCCTATTCGTGTTGGTAATGATAAAACTGCTTATCCAGGTTTAGTATTTTAATGTGTATGATTTCAATGGTAAGATTTGTGGCAAGTAGTAAACTCCCAAACAGCTTGTAAAGACTATATTTCAATTCCAATCTCTATAAGAAATCTCGTCAAGTGTCTAAGTAAGCCATGTTTATTCCTCCTTATCGGCTGGATCGATCTAATTGGTAAGGCCATACACTGGAAAACTGAATTCCTAAACTTTGATTGGATCTGAAAAATACGTAATTACCACAGAATAACGTATAATTTATCCAGCGATAGAGACACACTTTGTGTGATATTGTTTGTCAAAGACAGACACGAGTCGTTTTCTTGTAATTATCAGCTTTAATAGTGAGACGTTCCAAAGTCTACTGGGAATGTGCTTCGTTTTTGTGTAAGGGGAATTTATTGCCGACCGCCACGATAACTCCATATGGAATATTTGACCTTTAGAAATACTTATACCAATTGTCATTATGACTTGACCTCATTTTGGATTAATATCTCATAAATACGGGAATGATATTACCATTGACTTAGACCGACTATCAATTTAGTCACTTTAAACCAACATCAGCGATGTCAGGTCGGGATCAACGGTTATATGAACTCAATCGACAGATAAAGGCCTTTTAATTTCTAAATCACGTGGTATTAGTATGTAATATAACACAGAAAAGTTGATGTGGAATCGAAACTATACTACCCAGATACCTTACTCTGACAAAACAAAAACAAAACAAGAAAACAAAAATAAAGCTAGGGTTAAATGTTTGACCTCAGTAAGTACATCCAATACAATTCTTGTCGAATACATCACACGTACATTGTGTGTCTTAGAAAACGTTAAAAGCCACCATCCTGTGTCGTTAATTGAGATAATTGTAGACATATTTGATAGTTGCAGACACTGAAACGTATGAATGCCACGCGTACCCAACTAGCATTTATTCCAGAAATGTGGAAAATATTGTACAAATATGATCTACAGAGTTATCTTATGAACTATTTACGATATGTGCAATTTCCGTCAAAGCAGTCATGGAAGAGAACAATCAAAACTTCAATCGGCAATACAGAAATCATTTTATTAAAAGAAAGACTATATGCGAATGTTAACTTTTTAAGAAACCAGGATATTCATGATACCTACTTTACTCCGTGTTTGCTATGGACAATACCATGTGAATCCACCAGATACGTTACAAATATGTTAACTACAGTACCAACATGGAGTGATTGTCTCTGTAACATATGTAAAGAGTACTATATAGACCATATCTTACATTTTGTCACGAAATGTAGTGCCACTCTTAATGAGAGGATAGCTTTTATGACCCATGTAATTGAGACATACGGAACGGATGTCGGCGTATACCAAGACAATATCTCCCATGAACATTTCTTGAGATTACTATTAGGAGAGCGATGCGAAGCATTTCAATCGTACTTTGTGAGTTATGATCAATATGCTAACATTATTCAAGATGGCGCTGACTATTTAAAGAAGGCTGCCATCCTATTCTACAGATGAACTGTTAGTATTTGTGTAATAAACTATCTCTAATATAAGAGAGACAGTCCTTCCTGAAATGTTACTATTATGACGCTGAGATAGTATTTTTTTTTAAACCTGTCCATTTTACTCTTCATTTGTAATCTCTTATCAGAGGAATACAACTATTTTATTTTATTTTATTTGTATGCATGCCATGCGTACCCTTCTGGAACACATGGGCTCGCGTCTGGACGTGATCGGGGTTCTTACTGGTTCTCTACGTGTGTTCTCTTGCTGTGTTTTTGTAATGTAATTATGTAAGTTGCTATTTTGTCCTTTGTGTTGATTTGCACTCATAGATATGTGTTATAATATTACATGTCACTTATATGTACCTCGACGACATTTGTATCTTGAATCCTTGACGGCATTAATATGTTCTTAATACTACATGCGATTAAACAAAGTATGTAATGCATGGCAGATGATTTCATTTGCGTGTGTGCTAGGGTTGGGGATAGGTTGTGTGTGTATGGTTGTTGTGGTTGGCTATACAGTTAAAAGTTAAAGTTAGTTTCCAATACAGGAGCCGATAGAGCTCCTCTACACTGGACTCAAAAATCAACAATTGTATAATATAAAGTTATTAAGTTAAAGTTATCTTAATTCTTTTAAGTATTTGTAAATTCAATTAAATATTCCTGATATTTATCTGCCGCTTAACATTGCCATGTTTGCTCACATCTCCCTGCTATTTCAGGTCGATCGCTGTGTTATATGTAAGGGTAGAAAAGTATTGTCACTATATTTATACACTTATTGTATTTTCGTGTTTGTTTCGTGTTCATGTAATCAATATATATATCTGACCGTAGCAGTTTCTGTGATACTGTTTTGTTACAGTTCAGTGCATTGACGTAGGGTTAAATTGACCGTGACATTGTATTCAACTAAACATACCGGTATTTACCTGATGACAGGTACTATCGATTTTATACTGACAGTAATGCTTTTAAACCTAAACTCCATTGATAGGATATCGGAGATTTTATTTGAATTATATATCACTTTAACATATAGAGCGTATCGCTAGAAAATATAATTATAAAATATTATTGAATTTTATTGTCAAGTCGAATGCGATGTTTTGCATAAGGTGAATTGAATTTGCATATGTATTAGGCAGTAGGTGACTGGTAATAAAAATGATATACTCCGTAGCTTAATGAAACGGCGAAGCATTAGTCCACAAGGTGCAATATATATGCTAATCTTAAAAGTCTATTCATGCGTTTTTTGCACATTATTATAACATTGTAGTACTCACTTATCGTATAGAACTTGCCACGATGTGGACGATGTACTTTAGAGCAGTATATTGGATTATTTCCCAACTGGACGTCTTCCAGAAATAAGGATTCGGTGTATGAGGGACTTATAAAGCGGTTCTGACAATGGACCGTCTGTGATATGTTACCAATGCTCGCCTAATAGGTGGCTATCCATTTTGTTTGTAAGTTAGACAAGGCTTGTGTAGTGTGTTTATAGATTATATAATATAAAGGTGTAATTAGCTGTGCGTGTGTGTATGTGTATGTATTATGTTCATAATTCATGGACCATGAATATACAAATGGATGGTGGGTTTATTTGTTTAACAAGTACACGACATAATTTACATATTCATAGTTAATGTTAGATAAAAAGCGAGGTGACACGAAAGTCAGATAGCAAACATAAACAGCGATGGTTTTATTTCAAATTGCATCGACCTATATTTATAAATATGAAATGACAATTTTCCCCACCTTCTGATTAGCTGGGTCATATAACGTGGAAGCCGATGATTTTGGATATTGTCTCTATATTGCTATTTTTAGAAACAGCAAGTCAATATTCTTTTTCTGAATAAAGTCACTGAAATTGTAACGTCATCATGTTCTTTGTCTGATGCAACAGTTTTCACTTGACGCATTTCTTATTTTTTTGTTACTGATTTGCATACCTAATATAACAATAAAGGGCATTCTTTTCGGTGAAAGAGATCGACAAATGAATAGCATTATAGGACTTTCATTTCAGTGATTATGTAGTTTTTATGGACTTGAAAATGATTTTAACATTGACTTCTTCTTGGTCAATATCGCCTTTTCATGTTCATATAATCGCAAATTCACCTCACCAAACGTTCATAATGTATCGATATAATCATTTTCGCTTACGTTATGCTAATATGTCGCCTTATTATTGGATATTTAACAGTGTTACTTCATCCATGCTCTTTTGTTAAGTTGTGTTTGAACTGAAAGCTTCTCTTATCAGATAGGTACTGATGGTGCAACGATGTACAGAACTATAGCGTAGCAGTTTCCTAAGAGACGTGTATATACACTCACGGAATACAGTTTTAACAATTGGACTAATTTGATTGATATGCAATATTGTCTAAAAGTCTAACTTTTGATGCATTGCAAAGTACATCTGCATTACTATGTAGCACAATTGCTGACTCTGCATATATCTATTCTTAACACTGATAACAAAATCTATTTTGAAAAAAACATTTTCACATCTTTTGAAATGCACAATCCAAAAACTATACAGTATTACAGGGGTGAAAATACGAGAACAGCTATAAATAGATTGACTGCCAGTTGCGTGCAGTGACTAAGATCGCTTTTTAATATTAAGTAAGAGCATAACACTAGCCATTGCCCCATTCGCTTGCTAACGTAAAGAAAACAAAGTTCAGATTTAGAGTCAATATTTGAACGAGTCTTAACCCTTAAACCTTATACCGTAGTGCTTTCATTGATTAATGGGTCTGTTGTCCTAACGGTCAATACTTGAACCTTCCTTTATGTACGTATATATACATAATCGCGTTCGATAACAGTGTTGGCCGTAACTTGCATAACGTGTGACGTACAATTTGGAAAGAAATATAGTGCAGTTTTAGAAGATACTGAAAAAAGAATATAAGAAATTATCCAGTCGTGCAAAAATGTGTTTGCTTATGAGAAAACACCTTTCCTCATTTTGTTTTAGTTGGTATACCTGGACGTTTCCTATACGAAAGAGACTAGGTAATACAGTAGGTTTTGATCTGTAGGATTATACATAAAAACCAGAGTTACCTAGGCGGATCATTTACCAAACCTAGTCACTTCTCATAGATATCCTTCTAAATCTGTAAATATATCATTATTTCTTGCTTTATTAATGCTGATTATTTCATGTCCTGCACAAAGAAATGGTCATGTCACATTTCCACGTACATCTGTCTTATTCGAAATACATTTAACGTCAAAGGAGAATTAATCTTATTGTTTACGCTATTTAATTTGTATTGCGAGTGACTACTTTTAATTTTGTGTGATTTCTACTTAAGCCATTATGACTATCATAGAGTAGAGACTATGGTTACTCACACCAACTCCAAAGGTCGATTAAAGATGTTAAGATACCAGAGAAAGTATGTTCATACGTTTTGTGCACTGCCAGTATCAAACACCAGATATGCTAATACTTGACGTCTGATTGTTGTGGGGGCTAAAGCGTCTAGCATTCTGCTACCACTAGCTCTCCACCTCTGGGTCGCGGGTTCGAGGCCTACGTGAGGCAGTCGCCAGGTACTGGCCGTAGGTCGGTGTTTTTTCTCCGGAAACATCGGCTTTCCTCCACCACCAAAACCTGGCACGTCCTTCAATGACCATAGCTGTTAACAGGACGTAAAACACAAACAAACCAAACCAAACCAACCAGATTGCTGTTGTTGTAAATTAAGGACGCATTTGTTCTTCCTGTGACACGTTCAACATTATTTACATAGAATGAACTCTCTGGCAGTTTATTCAATTGGATTAAGATGGTTTGGTGGTTTGTCTGAGGTGGCCTCATTTTTAGGACACATACAATGGTTGGGGCCAAAACAAAGGATGGCTACTTCAAAAATGACTTAAAAGATTGTGTAAAAATAAAATGCAAGGAAGTAAAGACGGAAAAAACAAACAAATGTACATTAATACAACGGCAGTGTTACAGATGAAATAAAAAAAGTAATGGAACAATATATAATGTTTGAAATGATTTGTTTTATTGCCCGAGGAAGGGTAATAATAATAATAATATCATCACATCTTGACAAGCTATACTGATATAGCCAATTTCAAATAAATATATATGTATGTACAAATAAATATATAAATATTTGAATATAACAAATCCAAAATGTAACACTTTTCATATTAATTAGCTGTATGATTATCAACAAAAGATACTTGGCCTTCAGTTTAACACTATATATATACACATTTCTATAATTTGGCCAAAGTATGGTTATCACAGTCAAAACGTGAAAATTTGGTTCGGATTTCACAAGGAACTTGTTATTTCACTATCACAGTAATATACATCAAAGGTATCATTATTTGATATTTATGTTTAAATTGTAGTACCCTACGTTAAAAACGTATACTGCTAAGCCCTATCCTAACATAACATCGCTTAATGCTGTTCCTTGTGTATCTCTGTGTTAACTACAGCAGTAAAGTATATGGGAATATTCAAGATTAAATATAAAATTCATTATCTTCAATAAGATAAATATCAAATTTACTGTTTGTAAATAGATTTTAATTAAAAAGTAAAAGAAATGGATCTCATTTGTGCTTTTATCTTATTTTTTATCAATTCTGCAGCGACTCATTGTTGTGAAATTCCAAATTAAATTAGTCCAGTACAGGACTCTCTCTTCAAGAAATGCTCGAGTACTTTATTGAATCAGTAAACTAAGATGAACTCTGGTTGTTCTTTACCTCTTTATAGTAGGAACAAATAATTTAAGTTTGATGCTGTGTATCATATCATAATATACAAACATGTACGTAAGGCTGTCCTCAAGTAAGCTAAATTAATAGATTCATTCTGTATACTGTCTGCAAACTTTGTCAATCCCCGTTATATGTTCTTCCTGGTGACCAATACAAACCTAGTAAAAACATGGATATTAACAATGAGGCGGCGGGTCTATCGTAACATTTTAAAATAAATGTAATTATTAAATTTAAAGATACATAAATATAATCATTGATTAACAGGAGTGATACTAATTAACATGTGCACCTTATAGCAAGCTGACTATCGTAACTAACCATTATCATCATCTCAAGCATAGAAAACGTCCAAGTTTAATCAGCTCGAAGTCATAAAATAATTTATGCACGCTCGAAACTTTACAATTTATACTGTCTAATTGTAAGATAATGGCATCTTCGTTCATATTTCCAAACACAGGCAGGAAACATGTAAATGATCCGGACCATTATCACCAATGGTCAATGCAGGTTCGTCATAACACAAAAACTGCCAGGATGACCAATTCTGCGATATTCATACAAACACTTCCACAACCTTTTTCTTTAACCCGATTTTGGAGGGTGGCAGCGTCCCCCCAAACGGTGAGAAGGGTCTTGGTGTTTCACTCCCTTCTGGCGATCCTGTTGGAGGGCGCCATATTTGATTGTTGTGTTTTTTCACAAGAATAGTCCTGCCAGTTGGCCGAGAATCTTTACCAGCCTCGGCATGAATAGAATGATGCGCGCGCATAGGCATTTGACTAGTTCGTCTCGGAGACATAGAATGTTCATGCAGAGTCTTTTTAATGTCTTTTTCGTCCTGTCGGTCTGCTGTAATAGAAATGAAGAATATGTTAAAGTATCAGCTAATTTGACCTTGGCCTATATTTAACCATCTAATAAAAATACTCATATATTATGTTGATAAGTAATGATTGTATATGAGGGTATTTTTTCTTTATGGTGTTTTTTTCAATGTCACTCGCCTTTCACATGTTCCAGGTATTAAAACTGCTCAATGAACATGCTTTTATGACACATGACATAACAGCAAAACAAATTATTAGCAAAACATTTCTAACTGAAATACGAAAATGAATCAGAAAGAAAAGTGTTGATTAGTTGAATGATTTAATAAGGCATAGGTATTGAATTTGTGGCGAATTTTCATAATGGAATATGTGTATGCAATGAGTAAATTGTGGGAAAAGCACACGCCCTATATAGGGCTCACGGTGTAGTCGATGCCTCATAGAAACCCTTTTAAAAACTGTGTTGACAGAATACAAATCACATTTTAGTGAGGAATCACATTTATTATATAATAACAGTCATCTGATAATTCACCATATAATAACAGTCATCTGATAATTCACCATATAATAACAGTCATCTGATAATTCACCATATAATAAAAGTCATCTGATAATTCACCATATAATTTCAGTGATATATTATATATATCATATACGTTCAGATTTTATAGAAACACCATATACTTTCAGTGATTTATTATACACCATATACTTTCAATGGTTTAATATAACCACCATACACTTTTAGTGATCTGATATAAAAAAAAACATACTTTTACTGATCTTATTTAAACACCATATACTTTCCGTGACATGATCTTCAAAAACATTCTGGTATTTAGTTATACGTCCGATAGCATCTTAAGACATACGCATGTTTTAGAATTGAAAAGTTTTATTATTTTTATTGCTTTGCATTTTAAGGAAAGCCAAGGGTGTAATGTCTAGCAAATATATTTGATTTAAAACGCGACAAGTGCTTGTGCATTAGGTCGACAAGTGATATATAAATAATACAAACCAAACAGCCAATATTTGGAAAACATTGATATCTTTAGTCGGCCATATTAGTAAAGTCATTGACTCTGGTCACGTATATTACTAATTTGCATACAAAGTAAGAACTTTCGTGTTCAATATTTTGTTTTATATAAAACTTGAAACTTTTTTATTTAATCTAGAATAAAGCTTTAAAGCTAAACATAAGTATGACTTAGACAGAAATACGAAGATAACACTAGTATGAACATGTTTAGAATAAGTGTAATTTTGGATTTTATTTCACTATTTTTTTGTAAAAGGAAGCTAATTTCACCAGTTCTTTTTGTAAAAGGAAGCTAATTTTAGATTTTATTTCACCAGTTCTTTTTGTTAAAGGAAGCTAATCAGTTTGGCACATAATGGGTTCGGGATATCATATGTACATATATATGCCGGGAAATCAACAACACTGGTATACCCAAATCAATAAACGGCTGATGTTTACCTTAGACAAATATTTATTACGGGGTGCTGTTTGCTTTTGTTAATGGCGGCTACACCCTTTTTAAAGTTCATGTTGAACGACAAACGTTAGACTATGTCAGCAGCTAGCTATAACGAACTAAATTATGCTAATGATACAACATAATGTATTTTCAATTCAGGTTGTTTAAACAAGCTTGTCAATATTTTGTGTACATGTTCAATTTCTCCACCTCGATCAGAAGTGTTTGGCCCTGACCAATAACCTACACAGTCAGTTTGGGTGGACATTGAATATATACGTAGACATAAATGGACATTGTATACCTATTGTAATACATTGTAGGGATACTGTATGGTGTGTCACTGTAATAGTAAATAAATGGACATTGTATGCCTATTGTAATACGTTGTAGGGATATTGTATTGTGTGTCACTGTAATGGTAAAAGGGTATTATCAGTGAATTCAGACGACACAAGTGAGATTTTAAATATACCAAATTGAGAATGTTCCCTGACACTACACTGAAACACAGCAAGATACGAACCCATTCCATAATAATTATATTATGATTATAATGTCTGCATCTTCTGTAGTGAATTTTTAAATAACTGTCAAATGTGTAGAGATATGATTTTACTATTTAGCACTTGACACGAACCGTTTCATTTTAATCTAGGTAACTATTAAGATATCATATGGTAATAATTATGTTATTTTAAACCGATCCTTAGATTTCACCAGTAAATGTATATAATTTGTCATATTCAATGTAATGTAACGCAAGGTTTTCTATGGCAGAAGTCTGAACAAATACAATAACTTAACAGATATATCCTTTTCAGTCAGAGACATTATTTTTCCAATTTTCATATTACAGACTAGAAGCAAAATATAATAACAAAAACAACATAAAACATTTTAATGTACACGTGCAATGGGATTGTTCACACAAAAGCACAATTGCTGGTTGGAAGAACAAGTCGTGGTGTACTAATTACTGTAGTCACACGATATTCCTTCGTTTACGACTTCGGAACACTTTACGGCATGTACCGTAAAGTGTCATCCGGGT
>JAUMHH010201778.1:0-13329 GCA_032359455.1 Chlamys rubida | reverse complement strand
ATTGACGTTATGAAATAATGAATGACGTCACAGACTTGCAGGTTATCTTATAACATTACAAAGAGAAATGACAGGTGAATTTCAGACTTTTAAAAATAAATATACAATATTTGATATGTCGCCATATCTAGCTAGAATAAGCCACTAAAGCGCTTTACAGTACATAGATATATACAATTGATACAATCAATTCAAATTGATACAATCAATTCAAATTGTACAATTAACACATACATTAGTCAATACAATTTTGAGGAATTCGCAGGAGCTGCCTGATCACTGTATCAGGCGCTAACTACTAGTTGTTTAAGAACAGTATCTAAAAGCATTTTTTTCGTTATAATCCCGAAAGTTCTAATCTTCATCATGAAATGAAAAAGATTTGAAATATCCCTTCTTTTCAAATTGAAGTTTTTATTAAACTCGTTATGAATTATATACTTACATCAAGTGGAAACTTGTGTAAGATACTTTATATTGAAAATAAGTCTGATTATAAATGTAGGTCAAATAATTAGTTTGATATATAAATGACACTTTTACAGAACGATCCTTGCAAGTTTTCACTTAAAACAGTTGTACATTTTAATAGGCGTTATGCTTTTCATACTAAAATTAGTCGTTCAGTATTTTGTGCAACTTTATGGAAATTGAGTATATTTTGGAGTTGATGTTTCTATAATAATATATATATTTGTATAATATAATAGCATATGGGTTTAAGATTTTTAAGGTTTAAACAGCGTTTAAGATTTTTACTAAGTATTCTAAATAAAATCATATTGATGTGTAAATCATTTAAGTGGTTCTTGTTAACTAGTGTCCGGGACCTGTCACTTTAAAATGAATTTTAATCCTATAAATATATATCCAAATAGTGTATTTATGTATTTTGTCCCGGTGTAAAATAATTAAAAGTGATAATTAATATATCATAATTATCATAAGTATTAGGCCCTGTATTTATTTTCTTTAAAGTTTTTGTGTAAATGCAGGGGGTTGACATTGGCAATGGGCTTTTTATTTTGTCCATTTCGATTCATAGCAGAGGTACATTATGCAAGATACTTTTCAAGAGAGTAGAAAGTTCTCGTTACCAAAAGCATACGAAGTCTACTCTCGATTTGGTCCACTTTGATTGATAGTAGGGCTACAATCTACAAATAGTTTTCAAGAGAACAGAACGCGTACGTCCCTGCTGCCAAAAGCATACGATGTTTATCGCTTACCCTGGTCGGAGATACGTGGAACAAAATAAGTTTAGTCAGACCAATAGATTGATACGGAGACTGCTGTTGATACGATACAACAGGGGTGGGGGATGGGGGATTCCATTTACATTATATACAATATATAGTAACATTATAAAACACGATTCATACCCCTGTGCATAAACGACGGATACAGCATCGTATACAACTAGTTGTGTTTTGTTTACACTTGTTATCGTGTGTAAAAGATAGAGATTAATAAATGTGTTTGTTGACCTCGTGTGTGGGTGTTCCTGGTGTAAAACCACGGGGTTCGTTACGTCACCTTATGTGTTTACCCTTCCGCCAGTGGCGACCTTTTCATATAGATTAGTTACGTTTTTCTACTGGAAGTATATTACCGAGACCGGAAAATAACACGGAAATAAAAACAGCTTGCTGATACCTCTGTCGACAATTCAGTTTCGGAACGTATGTCTTTAAAATAGATAAATCGCATGCATTTTATAGTTATATATATCTATAACTCTTAATACATTAAGGGGTTATGCTGGTATGGCCTTTTCCTCCTCAATCACCACATGACACAAGAGAATATAGATCGTAGAGGACATGTTTGTTTGTCGTTGATGAAGGTCACAGGTTGACTTTGTATTGCGAAGGCCTTCAAAGCATTCCTTATCCGCGAATATTTGATAAATCTCGAAAACAAAACATTCTGGACACTCGAACGATGACCACGATGACCTGTGACTATGAACTCATCTTTGTGAGTCCATACATGTATGTGCTACGAGAGATAGTCCTCAACGGTCGCTCTATTGATCGTATAGACTATAGGAACAGATAAAATCACGCAGCAGATGCCTATCGTATATTAGCAAATCTAGTACCGTATAACATTTTCCGGTAACTTATTACTGCATAAAGCATTGATTTTTTCGGTATCAGCAAAAGAAAGTGTTCATTTTAATTGAAATTGTTCAGTGTGTCTATAAATATGATATTGCAAATAGCTCGTCACAGTTGATTGGTTGGCCGGACGAAATGGCTCCATTCACCATGCAATCGTCTCCTTCAATTTGGTCCGAGACGCAAGAAGTCGTTACAATATTATTGACCCGTTTCTACAACGTATATTCCATCATACATTTCTGTCCTTTTAATTTTTGCCCGTTGATTATGTCAGCGATCAAGCACAAAACTCAAAATGCAAAACCCGTGTCTGCACCGGTGGTGCTTCCAATCAAAGAAACCGTCTCATACTTCATCGGATTTTGTATTATGTAACTGACCAATCACACTAATTGTCTCATCGTTACTAGGCAGTCCCTGCATTGTCCAATCAAAGCAGCCATCTCACAACGGTTGGGAATTGTCCATGTATGTTTCTGTCCAACATCATACATATGAGTGTAGGCCCTTGTCTGCAATTTTGAAACACATAAAATCGTGTCATAATATTTGGCCCATACGTACGTATTTGTAACCGCCCAGTCATAACAGTTATCCCTTGCATATAAGGCGGTGATAAAAATAATCACTACATGAATTTATATTGAGATTGGATCAGCCGTCACACTTTTTGCCCGCGCGTGTCCCCTTCGGTGGTGCGAAGTGACCGTCACGTGACTACGTTGAGCCTGACCCGGCCGTCGCCATGTCGCCGCTGTAAAGTGTGAGAATAATGGCCCATTTATCGCCCATGTAAATATCGTGTCACACCGGGTTCCGTACTATATTACCAGCTTCATTAATAGGCCCCCGCTTCTCCATCTACGCGTCATAAATGATTGTAAATCATTTAGCAGTATATACGTTACGACACAGGACCTGTACATTTGTTACAGTTCAGTTGTGATTTGATCAAACTTGACTGATGTGTTTTATATAATAATCTATTTTAAGGGTATACATCAGCTTTCGTTACAAACGCTGCCACCAATGATGATATACACGTTTCATTGATGTCAAAATTGTATCATAAGTCGATTTAAACCCCCCAGAAGGTCTAATATTACCATATATACATCGGTGTAGGTCCAAACATGAGCTACGTACACTGTTACAGGTTCTCATGTCCCTGTGCATTAACGGCACATTACGGGACGTCACCGTGGCCTTGTGTGTAGAGTACCTTCAACCCCGCGTGTGTGTAATGTGTGGATGTCATATATCATGTTAAACTTATGTAATTTACCGAGCAGAACCTGAGAGTCGGATTCTGTTACAGTGACAGCGACCGACCAGAGGTGTGTTTGCTCGCCCTGTGATGGGCAGGCCGGAGCGATTCCCGAGTTTTATTGTTGTCCTTCGTAATTTCGCTCGTATTTTAAAAGAGTTCGGCAACTGTATCCCGACCGGAAATATAGAAATAACATTTTTCTTAATGGTCCTATCAGGGAAAACTAAATATACCCCATCCCGGGATTTAAGGGATAGAATATCACATCTTTAGACTAGACAGTCAGTATTGAAATTCAAAAGGCCTTGCTTTTTATTCGTCTTCACACTAAGTTACGGTTACGAGCTGACGGAAAAGAACAAAACAAGAGACATCTTTGAAAAAATACAGTTGGAATATATTGTTATGATCTTACTAATTAAACGACATTTTCAATTAAACGAAACGTAAAATTCCGTATTGTTTGACAGTTAGAACGTATAGTCTGTCTTTTATCATTGCAAGTGATCGTTTCTTTAAAATCAGGTTGGGGGAATGAATCGGAATTCAAAACTACAAAGTAATGGAATGCAGGAATGCAATGTTATTATGGGAAGCTTTCTCAGATGGGCTTCAATGGAGAGTTGAAAACTTTCAAAATCGGTCACGTAGAAATGTCTTACTACTCAAGCTCTAAGCCAATCAAATTGCGGTACAGTTTCGTTACAACCCTGCAAATGAGGTAGTACATTTATAGCTTACTGTGAAGATGAGGATGACACTTTATTATTTCATTCTCGAAATCTAGGGTTCTTTAGAGAGCAGATCACATGGATTCCGGGGTAGCACTTGTATTAGATCATGAATGAAGTATATCTTCCGAAAATAAAATGCAAGATAGGTAAAGTTATAGGTTTTCACAGGTACAAGCTAAGACGAGTGATGTGATAGACCTTGGAATATTATTTCCATTATATTACAGTGTCTGTCCAATGTGCATTTAAAATTTTAAATCTATAGTTACAAATCAGATATTTTGCAGAACATTAATTCTACTGTTGTAATTAAATGGCACAAAATTTAGACTTCGATATTTTGCCCGCTACTTGATACATGATAATATTAGTTTTTTAGTCCGGTATTTGAGTTACTTAGCGCCCAAGACCCTTAAAATGCAAAAACAAAATAAAAAATGAAGGGGTAGAAATATAAGAATGGTATTTTTGAAGGAATGAAGCTGTAGTATTTTATAAAGAGAAATACCCCATCATTCAAGCAATTGTCAAGATAATGAAAATGAGAAGATTTTATCGGAGGAACATTATAATTCGTCGAATATGGTAGCTGGACTTTATATGAATACCTAATATTTAAAACAAAACCCGTGTGAACTTTGACATGATTCCAGACTTCTAGATAACACTTACCATATACTGCTAGTAGTTTTATGAAAAATGTATATCTCGTTGTTCTGTTGGCTTGTAAATCTCATTTACAAATTAAAGGAAAAGAAATTGTGATAGCCAAAGTAAATTTCAGAAGAAAAAACTGAAACCAGTAAATTTCAACAGAAGTATCACATATATTGATTAAACACATTTAATTTTTCACAAGAAAGAATTTACTGGGTTTTTTATTGTGCAACGTGCAAATATTGTGTTTCTACAAAAAAGAGACAAACAGAAGTTATGCTGTGCATATAATTTCTACAAAAGAAAATTGACGGACAGATAATGTACTTATATATTATATTTATTAAAACGTATTATTTGAAACAAATACTAAACAATTTACGAATATCTTTGTATTAAAAAGTAATGAAACCGTATCAACATATAAAATATATGCTACTTGTGTTTCTTATGAAATAGACAATCAAATAAAATGAGGTTAAATAGCATTATCTTTGTACCCCGCAATAGCAGGGAATAGTTATGAAAATAGTTAAGGTTTATTAAATTATTAATAATTAAGGAAACAAAAATGGTGTTATGATAGTGGAAAAAAATGGAAAAATATTGCACTGAGTTTAATAAGAGTAATTCAGTTTAAGGTTAGATGTATTCCAATATTGGATCTACGTTAAAATATGTTGGAGAATGATTTCTTTAAGAAAACGAAACAAAAGATTTTTGATGTCCTGTGAAGATTTGCCCAATTCTCACCTGTAATTTAATAGTGTGTGTATACTCGATATGGACCAGTGATGTACTCTCCCAGTACGTATACGAATTAGCCAATCAGCGCGCAGCTTTTGTCAGGGTCTAACTCGTAACGGCTCGACAGCTGCTTCACCAAATAATTTGCATACCACTAATGTTTACACAGCTAGCTATTACAGTTTTTAGGAAGCAACAGGACCTGACTCCTATAGGATTACCTTGTTTACCATTTCTTTTATTGTGAAAAATAAATTAAAGATATTGGATATGAGCTTTAAACATGTTTATTTACCTTAATTAACAATATATTTTTATATACCTAAAATTTTGTATTCATAAATGTGTAATTGTTATCATCGTAATTATTACTAGTTGGGAAACATTGGTGATTTTTGCTGATTGTTTTCATTAAATCAAATATGCATATCCATATGTGCATTGCATTAATTTTCAGAATTATTTAAAAAAAATTGTATCTTAATTTGAACATGCATTTTTATCAAACAGTTGAATTGCTAAAAAACACATGAAAAATATATATATTTAGACAACAGAAACAATACATGATATAGTAAATACATATTTTATGAATGATGTGAAGTGTATTCGGTGAAATCGGATTCATTTAATATATTATTGTAAATAATCATGAATATTTATTTAGAATATTTTACTCGAAGCTCGTGACAAAAGGTTTTTTTGAGACCTCGCCACCCTTAGCGGGACACCGGGGTGGTACCGTATGTCTGTTCCGTGACCTCCCGTGACCTCTCGGGTACAAACTAACATAAGAAACGGATACCGGAAAAACATTACCGAATGTTGCTGTATACATAATTATATAATTGTTAATTTTCATGCAAATTAGTTCATGCATGTCAATGATATGTCACGTATACTAATAAGCTAACATGCTTCCTGATTGTAAGTGATACTTGTTAGTTGCTGAGTTTTGTTATGCTGTTCTGAATATTTTACTACAATATTTAAATTCCCTAACCATATTTAACTTTATGGCTATATTGTTTCCTGTTTAAAAAATAAATAAATTCAAATTTCAAATTTTAGCGGTGTATAATAATAAACCATCCGTCAGGTAACCCGCTCTGTGACAGGTTTGATTCGCAATTTCATGATAAAATATTGCATGTCTGCACAAAACAATCTTGTGACGAATGCGATAAATATTGCTTCAAAGGATATATGATGTATGCTATTTGACCATGCGTAAATACCGTGTTCAACTGCGTATTGATACCATGATTAGCGGCGACAAAGCCACTCAGGAGTGAAAATACCGCCACTAGATCAGATTCACCGTTTCTCGTGTAAAATAAAATACAAATTTGGTCGATCATTTTTTTAATGACACTTCTACATTACCACTTGTAATAATTTCCACCCGCAGAATGCATATGTATATACTACCTACAGACTTGTCTAAGATCTCCGAGTCGGCCCGGTCGTTTGTGGTAAGGCTTTACTATGTGGCCGATCGTTATCGGCCTGGTGGCTATATCACGTGATGTGATTGATGGGAATTTAATGCATTGACTCTACAGGGTGGTCAGTCATCTCCTTTCATGGTGGTTGTGGTCTCGTTCCTCTCACGCGGGGGTGACCTTCCCTTGAAAAAGGTCATAATTCATGATGACGAAATAGGGCCATAATTTTTGTATCAAATTTTATAATATTATTAACATCTATCCTGGTTCTGCTGAACCTATCGAAGTCTGCAGCTGAACTCTTGTTATTACGCGCCTATACACGGTATGTGCATGTATGCGTGTGAATGGATTTGGAATTAAAAGACACGTGACTTAGGATAGTGATTCTGATTGGTTACTCACTCAGTAAAACACATTTACTGGGTTTGCATAATTTGCATATCCATATATTAACAGGTCTAGCTTTGTGTCAGAAATATGATTTCTTGAAGGATTTAATGGGTGAATGGCAAACGAACACCACATCAATACGCAGATGCTACTTTCATTTTAGCTATATTTTCTGATGAACCTCAAAATTACGGATGAAAGAAAAGAATTTCAGGTATTTATGAAGTTTGACCGGATCGAGATATTCAGGAATCTTTGTTTCACATATTGCTTTTCAAAATAAATGTATTTATTTATGATACCAAATCAAACATAAACTCAAAGCATTGTCATCTATTTGTGTAACCTCATGTACGTTACTGATGGTGTTCAAAATGGTGACGACAAAATGTGATATGCAATATAATATAATATATACATCACTATCCTCGAACTGTTCACAATTGAATATGGTAGTGGTACCAATTGATTCATGACAAGTAACAACATGCTACATTAATATATTACTTTTTACAATATGTAGAAACTTGTAATATACTGATTTGAAGGCCGAGCATAAAAAAGGAATAGATATGGTAGCATGTATAATTTACAAATCCAAATTTGTTAAGTATTTCAAGTAAACAGATATGCTCCATATCAAAGCAAAATTAATAGCAAATGCTGAAAAGAATAGATATAGAAAAATATGTGACTACTGAGTATATTTGAAACTCTTTAGTATATAATAAACACTACAAAGGGGCGAGGGATCATTAAATATTCAACATGTATACCTCGATTTTCTTTCTATACAGTAACAAGGAAATACAAACACATTTTAAAGTTTAAAAAGATATGAATTAAGTTAACTATAAGCTGCTGTAAATTCTAAATTTGATGTACTTGGAAGTTAAAAGTCGAGGCAATAAAAGTCGAGGCAAGACAATAAATTACCTATGGTGTTTCATTTTTCTTTCTTTAAAGTATAACAAGGAAATACAATCACATTTCACAGTTTAAAACTATTTGAAATCAGTTATTAGGTATCGTTTATTATTCATTTCAAGATTTTAATGTTTTACAATCTTAATTATTTATTTCATATACTATATACATCTACATGCAACTAATACTATAGTTAAAACAAGACTTCAGTAAATGAACTATAGTTGTAAAACTGTAGTTGTAGAATACAATAAATGTGAAATAAATACAATTATGTAATATTGCCGGTTTAAAATATGTTCATCAAACTTTTGATTACCATAATAAAACTCGATTTTATTTTATCGCCTAATTATAATTTTCAAAACAAGTTAAATGATAAAACAGCACAATTACCACAAAGTTATGACCAGATCATAGTGAAATAATCCACCAGAAACCTTTATATCTATACATGTATATACGTTTCTGTTTTCACTAAATACAGACCAACCTTTTTAGTTCTAGAGAGGTTAACGACTTTATATATAGGAAAAGCTGGAATGTCAACTTGGGAAAGTCAGAGTACAGAATAGCAGCCATAATGTTTATCTTTCATTATGTTGTTATTTTTGTTGAAGAAATTTGATCGGACATTTTTGTTTTCATGGATCTTATCAAATGCATTTAAAGTTGTGTTACATACCATATAACACAGTATAATATTATACAATTAATGACCTTTGTGAAGGTGAATATAATGTGTCGTGAACCTTAAACAAGTGGTATTGACCGAGAAGAATATTATTGTGAGAACTTATCAAGTATAAAAAATAAAGTTTAATTAACGTGCAATAAAAAGGGTTTTGTTAAAGCAAGAAGCTCTCTGGCCCAGGCAAGTGAGTTTTTTCAGTGGTCATATTCATTTTGAAATGAACAAGCCCCCCTCCCTGCCCCGAATTTTCTGCTTGAATGAATATCTAAATTGTCATAAAACATGCCTTGAAGATACTCAAATTTGAAATACTTGAGAAAACAAGTAAACATGTTAACTTTTAAGTTGGGAAGAGGCTGGTTGGGCCAGTTGGTATCACATTCAGCTAGCCCAGTGGGCAATCGTATCTTTTTCTCCTGATATAGGAATAAAGACAAAGTCATTTTCTTAGAAAATTATATGTCCTCGATAGTCAATCTTGTAGAAATATAGACCGAGGGGTTATGAAACTGATGATTATCAAATATAGTTCTACGAGCTTTACCGAATAGATCAATAAACTAGCATGATAGATAACTTATCATTATGAATATGAATCCTATCTAACCCTGACATCACCAGTTGGACGTTTTGTGGCTCCCACAACCCGAAACTAACCAAAGCACATTATGACGTCACACCGTATGAGTGACAGACCAATTCCGTAACCCACCTGCATCTAAAACAAATACGAAGAGTTTCTTAGTACCTCCCTAGCATTTGTTTTTTTATATTTAACCATCACAAGGACTTTGAATGTTTATTTCTGATTGTATATATGTATATTATGAGATTTCAAATGGGATTTTGAATCCACCAATTTTTATTCAAACAGTTTGATATTGTTTAAACAAGATGCTATACATTTTACATTTTTTTTTTATAATTTCGAATCTTCGGTGTTGTTAACCCTAAGTTCTGTGATCTGTTTTGATTGTATTTTATGCTATGTATTCTTAATTACCCCAGGTCATCAAAATCATTAATTAAGAGTCTGTTTTATGCACTGAAAGACAAAAATAAAAAGTATGAAAACGTTACAAGATAATTACATATTGATAATAGTATTTGCAGATTCATAAATAAAAATAAATAAAAAATTAAAATATATAATGATAAAGAGAAGTTTGTATTGTCAGATATTGAAATTGAAATCTGATGGTTAGTTTGAAACGCTCCAACTTCACCAATTATAAACACTGAAATATTTTTCTTTATTTTCTATTTATTCTTGAATTAGTCACATTAAACCTATCCTAAACATAACATACACTTTCAACCGTCGCACGAGTAAATTTTTCCTTTTATCTTTTACTTGAAAAATGTATTTTTAATTTAAATTAGTCTAACGCTTGTCAAATGAAAACAAACATTAATCAATGATTTTTTTTCTTTAAAAAAACAACTTGAGAAACATTTGTAAATACCTCATATGTTCTTGCTTATTCGCCGTTAAGAAGTATGGCGTTAGTTAGAGTAAGTTAGCCTGGGGTCTCTCGTGAATGGCATTATGTCTGTGTGCTGTGTGTCCCGGTGGGTAATGGTCCTACGCCAGCCTGCTTTACCTATATCTACTGTACGCTCTCTCATGGATAAAAACCACACACGCGTTCGACCCCACAAATGGAAAAATCGACATTATGTAAATTTTTAAAATCACGAGTCGTTGCTCCGTGTGTATAAAGTCTAAAAGCGCTGTGTCTTGATATGCCCAGCCAACGAGGAAACCCATTAAAAAGATAAACTACATATAAAAATGTACGTATATATATATATCGCGCAAGTAGTGGGCCTCTCGCAAAAGCTAACGTGAAACTTATCATAAAATGATATCGGGGGGCTTTTCATGGTCCGACACTCCAACGGCTTATTATCTCAAATTCCCTGCATTTAATAGCAATGTAATTTATCATGTTAGTATCCTGTGTTATGGAAATCTCGTCGACGTTAGCCAGGCGTCCATTTAGCGTAGAAACCTGCGGAGGTCCTCATGCACTACTTTGGCGCAGCGGAGGGCGAACAACATAGAGCGAGCTAGAGGGTAAATCGTCTGTCAGGTTGGTAAAATAACGCAAGGAAAGACGCTCATTGATTAGTCGTAGTTTATTGAAACGTCGAGGCAATATTTTTTTTAATTCTAGTTTAAAGATCGTATCTTTTTGCATCTAAGAATTTTGTGTGTTTTTGGATTCCATAATTAGAAGCTGTCAAAGTTGTATATAAATCGTAATTTCATATTATGAATCGAGGTATCTCGGAGTCTTGTTTTGACATTCAACCATGGTATTTTCTGTGTTGTGTTTGACACTTGTCAGAATTCGCTATCCTGTATTGTCAGTCTAACGTATGGAGTGGTGAGGCAGAACACATTGATGGCGCAGTGCTGGGCGGCGATATGCTGTGTATCCCTAGAATGTTGTTACGCAATAATCGCTTCCTCTAACTGTGAATCTGGTATTATATCTCTCAGTCTTGTTGATAACCTGTTTATTGCAATAATAATATGATATGGTCCAAGCTTTTAACGTTAACAATTTCGTACAATGAAAACTACTTACAATTTAAATCGTATTGTTCCGTTTATTCTTTTGTAATAGTGTTAAAATTTTATGTCTGGATCCCGGAGTTCATGTAGGTCAATCTTCTTTCTCTTGCATTGAAAACACTGCCATAAGTAATTTCTAAAATTGTGATAAAAATATAGAAGAAATACAGGGTAATAGGGTAATAACTAAGAAATATAGAAGAAACACAGGGTAATAACTAAGAAATATAGAAGAATACAGGATAATAAGTGAATTGCTGTCTTATAAATGAGATAATTTACATTTTATTTAAAAAATACAAAATACATCGAAATATTACTGTAATTAAACTTCGTTTCAAGAATTGCAGTGCATATTTCTAACAAACTTCGTAACACTTTCCTTCCTAGCCGTTGACATTACTAAGTGTTGCGGCTCTCAAGGTAATAAAAAACCCTGTTTATAATAAACTTTATTAATTTCATTTATTAACGATAATATAATTAGGTTTTAGAAATCAAAATATAATTTCCCTTTGACAAGAACATGCATTCTAGATTACTAGGCGTGGATGTTCTGGATGGCCAAATATAATTCTATTCAGAAACACAAGGGCATTAGATATCAGGCTTAACCCAAACCTTCTCATTTCCTTCGGTATTTACTATAGTAGAGCTGCACGTGACGTGTACGGACCCCGTATTGTGTGTACCGGCATTAAAACCAGCATGAACGTGAACATCTAGGTTCATGACGTATAACGCGATTGGCAATTTAATTTTTCCGGACGAAACATATCGATTATTGGTTCCGCGTTTTAGTGACGCCCTCATAAACCAAACCCAATTATCGCCGGTGCTTCGATAAATAGCGCTTTTTGGTGCTATTGCCGACTCCATGGGGAGCGATTCGAAGCTCTTGGCATGCTGACACAGTAATTTCATCGAAAATAATGTTTCAAACCATGAATTTCTCATTCTAACTCAACTGCAAAACAGTTCCTCTTTTACGGAATGTTCCAGCAAGCAATAGAACGGATCACGACAATGTACAGCTTTCGAGTAACAGGAAGAAATTGACTTTAAACGTCAATTTGTTACGTCTCTTCCAAAATTGTTACTTTTAACATAAATATATGGATCTGTATGGTATAAACAATACATGTCAGCTTGCACCAATACATCACAATTAAGATATCGAAATGAGGAGAACGTCAGCTTTTCTACCGATAAAAACGTAGTTTTGTCTTGAGTATATTATGACCCTTCCACCAGACATACTATTTGTGGACGGATGCACTTTGGGACATAACTAAACGAATCTCTAATTACGAGATAACATCGATATGCTTTGTTTCAGAACACTAATATTGCATATCTTTTTAAATGACAATTGTTGCCAGCACGTCATCGTTTTCGTTTTATTTTTCTGATTGTTAAGTTTATTGTTGTCTGATGTCCAATGTTCATGATGTCTGAGAACAGTGGTTATGTTGTTTTTAAAGTCATTGTAAATGATATTTGAAGGTTAATGTTGTCGTTTGATGGGGACTGTTAAAATTGTTTGCATGAAGGTCTCAGTAATTGCTATGTATAAAGTCACTTAAAATTTTGACTAAATGTTACCGATATTGTTGTCTGGGGTTAACTGCCCCTTGTTGTCACACCGATATTGTTGTCTGGGGTTAACTGGCCCTTGTTGTCACACCGATATTGTTGTCTGGGGTTAACTGCCCCTTGTTGTCACACCGATATTGTTGTCTGGGGTTA
>JAUMHH010201767.1:297-13329 GCA_032359455.1 Chlamys rubida | reverse complement strand
TATTTTACATGTAATAATAAAAAGACATGTTACAGACTACATAAATACATTTATTAATTAACATCAATAAATTCTATATATAGACACAAACCAAATCAAATGAGGTTTGGTTTGAAGTCAGGATAAAGGTTTCTGTACGTGAGTATTTATATATATAGCCTTAGTATTTGTCATAATATATATAGCTACTGAATATCTGGTTAATTTATCTGGAAAGAAAGAAGTGATATTGAGAACAAGAAAATTAGAATTTCGTTATTTACACTTATATTCAGATCATCAATAAGTAAATGTTCATTTCTATCATAATTGTGATAACTGTATTTTTTAACAGGCACATTAGCAAAGAAGAGGTTTGGTTTGGTTCGGTTCGTAGGGTTTAACGTCCTATCAACAGCTAAGGTCATACATAAAAGGTAGTAAAAATCGTGCTAAACGAAATGACAAAACAGAAACGCTTAAGATAAAAGTAAAATACAAATTAAAGTCCCTTGGTTTGTTATATATTTCGGAGCACACCAACGCTTTTCAAGTTGTCAAGAATTTTTGAGATATTTACTGCTTCGATAAGAAATCTCAGACTTGTTATGTTTTTACAGAATTTTTGGCTGTACTTCTATGTAGTCTTATGAAAACGATATACGATTTAAACTTCTTCAACGGGGGTAGTTAGAAGTCAAATTTTGTGTCTTCGATTGATTTATCAATGTAACAAATATCGATCGGGAGTAAGCTTATTATTTTTGCAGGTGACTATTAATCATAAGTAGAGATACATTGCCTGTTGCATAATACAACTTTGTTGCCGTAAAATTGGAAGCAGCCGACGATAATACCAATATCTGAAATGGATGCTTTAAACTTGTCAGGATAAAGGTTTCTGTACGTGAGTAATGAGCTATGCTCTTCTGAAGCACCTCTTGGCGAAATGTATATTGGAAAATCCATTCCCATCCGTTCAAATCACTTCAGATTATTTCCACGTTGCAGGTGCCCATAGGAAATCAATAATATGCACGGAAATGGATTAAAAATTTAAAAAAAGTGGGTTAAATATTTATCGAAAAGCCAAAAACTAAATGAAATAAAACAGAATGGACTAGTGACCATTTGCTTTATGCGTCATCGTTTCAATACGAGCTTTTAATTAATCTTTATTTGCAAATGCACAGGGGAATTTATTGCATCACAGCGTATTATAATTATCTTGGACAGGGTTGGACCGTCTCTTGACGTATATATTGATACTCTATACGTATGGCCTTTTATTTATGGCCTGGCGTTGGCTGTTTGTCAGTTTATGGAGTAGCCATTCGTAGATCTTAAACCTTATCTCTATAATGTCTATAAAAGTATTCCTATGACATTTGGTAGGAGCAATTATTTCAGACAAGAAACGGCACACACACATGGTGTCTTAATAAAAGCATGCAAAAAACACAAGATGAAATCGATAAAATCGCTATATTTACCATTATCATGAATATAACTGTCTAATATGCATCCAATTATTTTCGATTCCTTTTTTCGCAGTTCTCCGACAAATGTGAATATGTTTTTATTTGGAACATCAAAAGGCTCATTTTGATTCTCGATACCTATAACTTAGAAAAGCTTAAGATACTCAAGGTGAAATTTCAAATATATTTTTGTTCCTAATATTACGCAATACGATTTGAAGATAAATATTTGCAAAAACAAAATATCCCAAAATTCGCGAAGGTGATGCAGTTATATATATGTTTCAATGAAAACATATACAATTTAATCAGCTCGTAAAGAAATAATGAAATCGTTTAAACATAAAATATCATATAAGCAATTAATATATTCATTTGACGTCAGCCTGTATGCTCTTTCTTTTAGTAAAGCTATATGGAGGTCCCATTAAGAGACATATATTTTACTTTGCAATATTGGTCCATTTATCAATTATTCATTCTTTTATTCAGTCGAGGATAGAATGAATAGACACTGATTCTCTACCATTTGAACAATCTCAATAAATACTCTCGAGGATCGTTTTAACACAATAAAGCACTTCGCTAGATCCATCTTCGATAGGACGGTCTGTGACAAATACCGTTTACTCTGCTTCTGTTAAATTTACATACTCCATGCTTTACAAACTGAGTATGATTTAAAGCACATATAACAAAATGAACTTAAACCTTTATTATTAGCGATATTTAAAAACAGGGCAAATATAATGACTCCAATAGCTTTTGGAAGAATTTGAATTCAAAGACTTTGTATTTTATTCAGTGAGTAACCATTTAATGTCCTTTACTCATCTACGATAATGAATTTCGAGAAGCATGCAAACACATGACATGAAATGCCATATTATATCAGTATTTGTTTTCTTGTGGTTTGAAGTCTCCGCAACAGTTAAAGTAATTCTACGGCGGGTGACTAATACAGCATGTACATTAATCAACCTCGCATATAACTTTTCATAAGTAACGAAATCACATTATTATTATAGGAGATTAGTGATATAATTATGACGGATAAATACCTTGACCAAAGTTTAATTAATTCCCTCAATGAATACCGTGATATGGTCTTATTGCGTTCCCAATTGTTGGTTATTTAACTGTTACTTCGTGGCAAGCTAGGGCACCTATAGGGCTCTTGGTCAAGGTTAGCAATATCCTTCTGATGTATGTCAACGTTCATTGGGAAGTAATAATTATCAGTATCACACCCACACAGGCTGTTAGCAGATTACCACAGATACATCACGTTCAATGCTGAAGAGATACGGTATTTCCGGGACGTTATCACTGCGGTCGTTTCCTTAGAACCATAAATGTTTCGAATGTAAATGACCCCTGTCCTTTCTATATATAACAATTAAGACACCACTCTGCACTGACATCAATGTTATCAATTCCTCACAGACACGTCAATAAAGGCACAGTATATATCTGTAGTATGGTAACTGGAGTTCAACACATACACGCCTTTCGGCCTGTTATTTCCTGGAGTTTTATTCAACGGAAGTAAACTGATATCGATTAAACAGGGGTGAATCATGTCTTTATGTGTTAAGATTAATAAATAGGTTGAATTACTTGGGTCATTTGATGGATTTACTTAAATGATTATGCAGTATTATAAATCGTCGTATAATAGCTTCTTTTATGTAAGTGCTTCCTAAATTTTCTTATATGCTGGAATTTTACATTTTTATCTCGACATTATTTGGAAGGATTTTTTTCCGTTATTTGATTATATTAAAAAAATATCAGAATGTTAACTTAATCTTAAAGTCTCATTCAAAGCGTGTTCATCCTTGTGCTAAATATCCAGTGCTGTACCTCCCCTAAATCGTACCTAATACATAGGAATATCCTTACGCTCATACAAATAGATCAATTAACCCTGATAAGACATATATATCTATATGTATATCGTGTATCGTTTTTCTTACATTTATATAGTAACCAAACGCAAGGCAATTTCTGAAACGTTGTTGGTCAAAGAGTTATTGCAATCTCACATCAAATTATTGACCAGACGGCTACAAAGGCAACTGCATCGTATTCCCAAATGTATTATGTCCTTGTACCATTTTTGTTACCGTCGCGATATTTGTCGATACTCCTATTAGAAAGAAACCGCCTTGAACAAATTAAGATGTTTCAATAGCTATACGGCTGCAGATTAGGAACATATGAAAATTAGTTTACCCTCTATATCACATTGCAAGTATTCATCAATTGTATTCTTTATCAGAATTCATTAAAGGCAATACAATAGACACAAATAACTTGTTCTCTTTTTAATTAACTGTTTTGATATTCTGTATGGAAGAGCATCGATTTCAACATGGTGATATGGCTCAGGTTAAAAAATGCTAATCAGGAAATTTTCAACTTGGCAGCGTATAGTTTATTTGTGACTATATATGGCTCAATCTTATTTAACAAAAAAGTGATTTGGTACAGTACGTATGGTCTCCTGGTTGAGTGCAAATGCCAATGTTTTCGAGTATAAAGAACCCATAAGGCCACTTTTAAGAAGTTATTGCAATATAGCAAATTAACCAATTGCTTTTTTTATTTAATTATTTTATCTAAATCAACACAATGCTTGATGGTATCTCACAATCATAATTAAATCCAGTTGAAAATCAAAGTAACAGACCATATATATTACCAAATGTAATTGAATTCGAGATCGCCTTGGCCGCCGTTCACATATGCAAATGAACGTCGCATTTAAGAATGTTGTGTATATTGATGTACAAATATGATCTTATTCTAATGCATAAATCGTTTATTCTATATTTCTGTCATACTGATTGTAGATGTTAGTATTACAAATTTAAACTTGTCTGAACCAAAAGCTTTTAATTTATGGTGTATCCAATTTAAGGAATATTAAGTGCTATATCAATTGAAACCATTTAGTTTAATAACTTGTTCGTTTGCCATTCAGTTGATTGGCGACAACGTCAATGCATATAAATAGTATATATCAAACTGTTTTCGTCGAAGACCAGTGAACAAATATATTTTCAATTTTTATGCTATCACATTGTTTTCGACGTCGACCGATAAACATGAAATTAGAAATGTATTTGTGGTCGTTATTTTTTCGTCGACGATTGGTATATATATAAATATTTGAGATATAGATTTTAGGCAATTTAAAAGGGCCAGTGTACTTTCCGGTTTCGAATCATTTACTTGGTAACAAGTCATTAACTTGTTTCCCGTGATAATAACATAGAATCAGTATATCTGCGTAAAAACCAGATAAGGGTATTATTGTTTCCGTTACTGATAAATCAGTGCCATTTCATTAGTAGTGCTATTTTAATAGCCCATTTTATACGCCAAAGAGTATTAATCAAAAGAATAAAAATACTTGTTTTTCCTCTGACTCGATTCTAGACTGAGCACTTTGAAAGGCTAAACTTGTAACAAATAATATAAGAAAGTTTGTGAACGATGAAATGGTCTATTTCTAGGATATATGAAATATTTTTTATTTTCTGCAACCCGTTTCAAGTTTGGTTATTCATAAATTTGTTTTAAGGGATTTAACGCCCTTGCAACAGCTTTTGTTATTTGAAGAAGGGTACACAACAAAATTGAGAAGGAAAATGAGAAAAACAAACGGCCTTGCAGCTCACAACGCTCAAAATCCTCAGTCAGTCAGAGGCCTCAATGGCCATCTTGGATTTTTTTGGGAATCTTCTAACAAACTAATTGAAAGTGAATCGGCGCAGCCGTTCTTGGGGAAAAGCCGAAAATATCATATCTATCAGATCACTCAGATGTTAAGTGATTTTCGGATAAGCACGAAATGTAGAAACACTTGTCGAGGAACTCATCCGAGACATTTGTACCAAGTCAAGCCTTTCCCGAGAAGTCGAATATGTCTCAGCTAATCAGGGGCCAAGGGATCATTTTGAATTTGAAATTACCACAAAAATAATTTCATTTTAAAACGACCCCATCAGGAATTTTGGATCAGCACGGAGAGTAAGACTACCTGAATGTTAATGCGAGTTTGATAACACGGTTATTCGACACGTCGGACTTGTCCTTTTTGAAAATGATCGATGTACATGGAATTATATAGGAAAATTATAGACGGTGATTGTCTACATTGGGCTTACCTAGTTACTAAGGTGTAGGGGTTAATGTCAAGCTTTGTTAAAATACACGTTATCACACATATATCTTGATAACTATATATTGTATAGTATGGGTGCAAAATGCTAAAACGATATACAGTATTAAAGCTATTTAGTCACTATTTCGTCATCAGTTTGGGATTTTTTTTATTTTTGTGTCAAGGTTGAAATATGTATAAACCTGTTTCGTTTTCGTTAGTGACTTCAGTTGATGGTACATGTATAGATATTATAGTATCGTCCTTTCGTCTGATCTCTTCCCTTACATTGTTTTCAATCATCTCTCCGCTGTGTAATAAAGTGTTCAGAATGCAGTATATCCTCTATCAAGGGATAACCAAGGGGAAAATATCGATTCAATTCCTTGCCTAGAGGTAAATGTTGCTAAATCATATCAGTAAATTACTTGGGGTGTTATGTTTTTTTTTTTGGCCTATGAAAAAATAAATATTTCAAATTGAATTTATTTACAAATTTTGGTTTTAAACATCATATTGGTTAATTAGGGCTATCATTCTTTGTAAAGATTTTTTTTCTTATACGCATGCGTATATGCCCTACCATAACAATAACGTTGCGTTGCTATACAGAAATAGCCAGGATATGGGTTTTTTGTCAATTAGCATGCAGAAATGAAAGTCTCCACACGTGACAAACAAAAAATATTTTCTACGAATGAACAATGGCATGACAGTGTTAAAGCATGTCAAATACCTATTTATTTTTTCCATGCAGAGGCTTTCAAAATTTGAAGAGTGTTTAGTTAATTTCCTTCAAAATGTCAAATGTCAATCAAATACCGCACAACAGACGATATTCACGCATTTTATTACGAAAATGTGGGTTTATGTCGTTCCTCGTAATGCCATATTTGGTTGAAAATTGACTTTTTCGAAGGAAATTAATTTAACACTCTTCAAGTTTTGAAAACCTCCGCATGCAACAAACAAATAAATATTTAACATGCTTAAACATTGCTACATCTATACCAGTATTCATTCATGTTTGTCACATTCGGAGGCATTCATTTCTGCATGTTTACTTACCGAAAACACTATACTTTGGCTATTTCTGCATAACAACGCAGTTTCGTTGCTATGGTAGGGTATCTACGCATGCGCACTGGCAAAAATATCTACATCAAGAAAGAAAGCCCCAATTACATTCATCATTATACTGTAGTATTCACGGCCACTATTTTTATTTCTTGATACTTTTATGACATGGAAACGAAATTACTAACACTGTGAGATAATATAATCTCATCCCCGCAGCTAAGTTGGGGGTATACTGGAATCACCCTGTCTGTCGGAATGCCTCTTTCTCCCAACTTTTGTCCGGGCAACTCCTCCTAAACTTGCACACTGATTTCAACGAAAAATGCGTGATTGACTTCATATTGCAGTTGTGCACCTGTGTATATTTAATTAGTTCTGCTTTCATTTCAAGCCTGTCCAATGGAGGACATACATTCCTTTACGATAACTGTTGGATAATGGGGCATCTTAGTTAGCCTCAGTTTCTTCAGTTTTCATGTTTTTCTTAAAGACAAGGGGCGTCAAGGGTCATTTCTGGCCTAATCAGTGATTTTCCATATCTCCTTAACCAGTTGTCGAATGAATTTTAAATTTCATATTTGCGTACTTCCTTCATTCCTGATTGCGAATATAGCAACTTATTCTTAATCCTGGACGATGCTGGAAATGACTCTTAACGCCCCTAGTCCTTTGTTATCTGAAATACAAGACTACCAGTTTTAAAAAAATATTTCATCCGGAACGTGATTGCATTTTTGCAGATTCAGACACAGCATTATTATTATGATCTTATGCTCAATGTCCCATCAACACAGGATAAAGGTGTACGTCATAGGCCAACAAATGGTCGACAAAAACAAATGCAAAATAAAAGCATCAAACAAATTTAAAGGCAACAGACAATGTCAGTTTGAACACTGAAAGTGGCTATGACGACCCATATCTCACTGAAACAGGTTTCAGATAGCCTAAAATTGTAAAGAGTTATTTTTTTTCGAAAAGGATTTAAGATATGTAACGTAAGTACAGAAAGGTCGACACAATCTGATAATAATTGTTTATCTGTTAATGGTTCCTGACTCGCTATGCATTGCGGCTGGTCTTTACAGAATAAATCCGATGTGTTCCAATACATGTTATCAAGGAGGTTTAACACATAACAAACACATTATTTGTAAGAGACCATCTTCATATGACCTGAGTTATCGCGATGACGTTTAACCCCAATAACGACACAAACAAAAGAAATAAGGTGATGTCAAAAACGAATTGACATTTGGCAACGTTCTATGTGAAAGATTCGTGTCCAGAACAGGCACACTGTAACAAGGTCGCTGGCGACGTACAACGTCTTGCTGTCAGGAGTTTTTATTTTTTCTTCCCAATTTAGACATGCAGGCAAACCTGTTCAAACAATGAAACACACAGAATGCATTCGACTGTAAAAAAAGACTAACATTTTCTGAAACGTCAGGTCAATGCAAAATGCACCAAATGGCTTGAGTATATCTAGGATGGAAATCGAATGCGTAGCAAACAATTTACGAGCACAGATTAAGTAAGCATGCACTTAAACGTATGGGCTTGAGGGACTTTAACTGTTTTATTATGCCATTACAAACTGCACAGACATTAAAAAGCAATATCCCAAGCCGCAAATCTTTTGAAAGTCTATCTACTATTTCACAATTGCCCGCAGTGATGTTTCGATCGATAAAAAACTACAGATTCAAGGTCAACTACTAGCTCTGCTAAACTCTCATAGGATGTTTTAGTCATTTCTAAAGGCCATTCCGTTTGTTCTGCTCAGGGGAGGTTAAACATTGATTTGC
Source organism: Chlamys rubida (assembly GCA_032359455.1). Classification (NCBI taxonomy): domain Eukaryota; kingdom Metazoa; phylum Mollusca; class Bivalvia; order Pectinida; family Pectinidae; genus Chlamys; species Chlamys rubida. Next base: position 4,804 of record JAUMHH010201767.1, on the reverse strand, counting down.
TGCCCTTATTGCAGCTCTTTATCTTTTGTTGTCTCACTTCCAGACTCTTTTTTTTCAAGACCTAATCCGTTGCAATGACGTCTTACATTTTTTACCACGAACAAACGAGCCAAAACACATACCAGAATAAGCGTTCTACCTCGGTTTATTAAATTTTGAAATAGGTGTTTCCTTTATGTGTTTGTTTGTTTGGGGTTTAACATCCTCGCAACAGCCAGGGTCATATGCGGTGCCTAGGGAGACACCGACCGAAACAGGAAGTAGATAGAAAAGAAAGAGAACAGAACAGATAGGAAACTGAAAGGTCCAAAGTGTTGGTATGGAACACCAGATCGATTTTGGTCTTTCCCATATCCCCTTCGTAGAAGACATAGCAAAATATACCATATTATGCAGGGGGCCCCATACTCAGTCGCCTTTAACGATACACATGTAGTGGGATACAGCAGGTGTATTCTCTTGATTTTTTCCAATTTTCCCTAAAGAGAAGACAAGGACGAAACCACTGCCGATTCTGCAGTGAGGGAATGTTCCTTTTTGTGATGATTTTAGATTTTTAAGTCGATTTAACAGTGAGAATATAGCAAATTTAATGAGGTGTTTTACATTAAAGGTATACAATAAAACCGTCCCCATTGGTAAATGCAAGTGTTGGTTTAAATAAGTTCATTATGCTATATTCTCCTGTGACAAAGTTTAAATACATCATATGTGAAAAATTAAATGTGATAAACGCTCTTTTTCTGATGAAAAAATGTTACAGGAATGTTATGGTTAATCGTTTACTATAATATACATAACATGAGGTTTCAGTACTTTTTAAAATGTTAAAATTATTACAACAGGCCCAGAGGGCCTGTATCGCTCACATGGAAGTGTACATGTATTACATGATTAGTCAGGGGTTACATTTATATGCATTTGGACAACTTCTTGTCATTTCTAAAGTAAAAGGAGGATTTCTAAGAATATGCTATGTTATCCCTATTGGGCCCCACCCCACTGTCCCCAGGGAGGTCAGACTCATCGTTGATACAAAATTAGGTCCCCTTCGCCCAAGCATTCTTAAGACCAAATATGGACATAGTCTTGTCATTCCTACAGAAGAAGAAGGAGTTAAAAGCTATTTTTCCTCATTGGCCCTGCCTCTCTGCCAAAAGGGGGGTCTGACCCACCGTTTATACTAAATTGTTTACCCTCACCCAAGGGTGGTTTACCCCAAATTTAATCAAATCCTGGCATTCCTACAGAAGAAGAAGGTTTTTGAAGATTTTCTATGTTTCCCCTTTTGGGTCCCGCCCCTCAGGCCTCCGGGTTTCCAAACCAACCATTTATACAAAATGTATTTCCCTTCCAAATATGATGCTACTGTTCAAATGTGGTCAAAATACCTTCATCCCAACGGAAGAAGAAGGAAATTAAAGTTATTCCTCTATATCCCGTATTGGGCCCCGCCTCTCTGCCCCAAGGGGGTAAAATCCACTATTTATACAAAATTGGTTCCCCTTTATTCAAGGATGCTTCATACCAAATTTGGACAAAACCCTGTCATTCCTACAGAAAGAGAAGAATTTTGAAGAATTTGCTATGTTCCCCCGTTTCCCCCCGTTCATCAGCCCCATGGAGGGGTCACACTCACTGTTTATACAAAATTGAGTCCCTTTTGCCCAAAGATGCTCCAGACCAAATTGGAATGAAATCCTTTAATTCCTATGGTACAGTTGTGTGACCGCACAACGCACCAAAAATAGCGTGCGCACACCGTGCATACATCGTTCACACACCGTCCGTACATCGTCCACACATGGTGCGCACAATTGTGCGATTTGGTACAATTTGTAGATCATTATTACGGAATGAAAAAATACGGAAAGCTCGTATGCAATAGCGTACACTGGATATATTACTGTACTTTCTCATCACGATTTTGTTTAATTTTACAATGCGTGTTACACGGCATTACAGGTGACCTGACCCACAGAGTTGATATGCGATACCGTATGACCGTAATGAAAACACAACTGGCCGTTTGTTATTTGCATTCGGTTTGCCTATAGCTCCCTTTCACCTGGGTTTTCACACACCCGGCCCTACCCGACGAGTTACGTAAGTGCCCCGGGTGGTGTAAAACTACGGTCTAGATACATGTACAGATTGGCTATGTTTACCTGTATACGGGTCGACTGTGATGAAAGTTTACATGTGTCGATTAAGGTCGTTTTAAAAACACCGCAAACACAATTTCTAAATTTAAGAGAGTATAAACAGAAAGATTAACTGATAGATGTAGAAACATACGTAAAACTCAAGTTAATATGTTTAAACACAAAACCGTATACATGGTTAAGGCATTTCTCAATTTCCTGATCGTCCAACTTTTTATCGTTCGCACATCGTGCACATATCGTGCACACACCGTGCACACATCGTGCGCACACCGCACATAGCGTAACGTTGTGCGATCCCACAACTGTAGTAGAATGATTTTAAAGGTTTTACCTCTATTTCCCCTATTCGGCCCGCCCCTCTGCCAAAAGAGGGGGCACACCCACCATGTATACAAACTTGATTCCCCTTGGCCCAAGGATGCTCCAGACTAAATAAGGATAAAATCCCTTAATCCCTACGGTAGGAGAAGGATTTTTAAGGTTTTACCTCTATTTCCCCTATTGGGCACATCCACCGTTTATACAAAATTGAGACCCCTTGGCCTAAGTATGCGGCAGGGCATATTTAGTCAAAATCAACTTGGCCGTTCAGGACAAGTAGCGTTTTAAAGGAAAAGTTGATGGGCGGACGGACGACGGACGCTGCGGTGTGGCATAAGCTCACCATGGTCCTTCGGACCAGGTGAGCTAAAATTGAATATTTGTTATGCCCTCCACTTTAATTATCATCGTTTCTAACAACAGAAATTAGAAAGACCAATTTGTTTTTCAAGCCTTTTTGGCACCTAGCATCACTGACAACTCCTACGTTTAGAAAGCTATATGATGCAGTGTTTAATTCATGTTTTGTACATTGTTTACTGTATTCATTTTCACTTTTCTAAAAGTGCAATCAACTGCGTGCATGTTACGTCTTCATTACAGTTAAAACCGAGGGAGATCCCTTAATTTAAATTGTTTAAGACCTGAATTTTAGATGATGTTTTGCACTGATTTGCTTTTTGTTTCTTCCTAATATCATCCTTTGAATGGGAAACAAATGTGTTCGCCATGTACATAATGGCATTAATGCTAAATGTTCGCCACGGTCAGGAAGGCACTGGGTTCTTTCCCCGTGCCGATACATACACAATGTACCAAAGTCCTTGAAAAGTTCTTGAAATTGGCTGTTTTTATTCCCTGCTTAACGTTATTGATCAGGAAAAAACCAACAACTAGTTCACCTGTTGTAACTGTTGTGTGACCGGCGTAATGTTATTCTAGCGCATATACAGATGCAAGATATTTTAGCGAGTAGCACTGTAATTAGGTCTCGCACGAACTTCAAATTAAGTACATTATTTCAAATGGCCTTTATGACCTCAATTGATGCATGCTGTTATAACCCTGTTTGTGTAACATGAAGTTATTACCGTTCAAATCATGTATGCTCGAGATATTTGGTTTGGTTTAGTATTGTTTAACGTCCTATTTACAGTTATGGTCATTTAAGGACGGCCTCCCCTGTGTGCAAGATGCATGAGTGTAGTGTATGCCAGTGTGTTTTGGGAGGCTGCGATATGTTCGTGTTTGTCTCCTTGTGATAGCGCGAAACTGATGCCGACTTTTTAGTGCTACCTCACTGAAACATACTGCCGGATACACCCAGCAGGACACCCCACCCGGTCACGTTATACTGACAACGGGCGAACCAGTCGTCCGACTCAAGTTTTGCATGAATGACCACTCTACTGCTGTCCGATACACATGTTCCACAAATTACCGACTAATGAACTGTGTCTCGAAATTATTTAGATGTAAATTTGCATGTATCTTCACATGTACACATCAATAGTAGCCCAGCAAACTCTTTTTAGTCTTGATTGACTTATCTCTAAATGTACACGTCAATATTAGCCCTACAAACTTATCTTCACCTGAACACGTCAATACTAGCCCTACAAACTCTACTTCGCCTTGCTTGTTATTGTCGAGTTATAGACATCCCACACCCTACACTCGAGCAACTGCGGCAATAACCGGAGGTTAACATACATCGAGTATATGTGAAACAAAGCCGTGCTATTCAGTCTGGATACGTAATTTGTATAGTTTCATTTCGAGCACTTTAAATATCATACCATGTCTTTTACTTAATAGCAACAAAAATCTGTAAGTTATTTTAAGTAAAATAAATACGTTTTAGCACGTTCATTGACTATTTATGATTGGGCGTAACAAACATTCAACCTATCAAGTCCAGTGATGTGGCTTTGTTACGTGCAGCATCAGGGTACCCGGTAAGGGGGGGAGCATCAGGGTACCCGGTAAGGGGGGGGGGGGGGTCCTTAACTTGGAAA
>JAUMHH010201755.1:0-28699 GCA_032359455.1 Chlamys rubida | reverse complement strand
TGATGGCGTATTGTTATGATTACACTATGTTTACCGTCACTTCCTGATGGCGTATTGTTATGATTACACTATGTTTACCGTCACTTCCTGATGGCGTATTGTTATGATTACACTATGTTTACCGTCACTTCCTGATGGCGTATTGTTATGATTACACTATGTTTATCGTCACTCCCTAATGGCGTATTGTTATGATTACACTATGTTTACCGTCACTTCCTGATGGCGTATTGTTATGATTGGACGATGTTTACCGATTAATTAAACTATAAACGGAACTAAAACAGCTGTTCGACTGGGTCGTGTTATTTCATGCAATTTGCAATTTTTTCTCAACGCAACATAACTTTTTTTACATAAATATTAAAGATTCAATCTAGTGCTCATGTTTCATGATGGAAAGTTTAGTTATCTTAGATCGCCTGTTTGTATTATTATTCTTGTTTCCGCTGAAGATATCATATCGACTTGATCTTTAAACACCGAATCGGTCAAACTGCATCCCGATAACGCTTGATGTTAAAGGATAAGAGATCGTGTAACATTATTTCTAAATAACTTATGATTTGATGACATCCGGGTACAAGAAGTGCATTTGTTGGCGTTTGTGATTGACAGATGCCGCCCTCGATGTTTGCATATTGTTATAAAACCTGAAACTAGATATTCTATCTTTTTTTCTTATTTAAACACAATTAATACAAAAAAAGAACACTGAAACTTTTTTTTAATGACAATTAAGTTATTTTGTTAACCATCCCGTTTGCTATAAAAGAAGCACGACGGCAGATTAGTAAGGAAGAAAACATGAAAACCTATCAGTGATATTTAGAGATGTTCCGGTCCGATCCAGGAATCGAACCCCGGTTGTCTTAGCGATGGGTAAACGTATTCTAATTTGTTGGAGCATGTCATTCACCGCAAATATAAGAGAGAGTGAAAAAATAAATATTTGTGGTATCTGTTTTGTCAATAACGCTATTCTATTAAGGACCACGTCCATGTACACAATCAACTGTGATGTAGTGACCATACTCACGAGAGACGCTAGTGTGTGAAAGGAAACACAACAGCCGTGTAGATAAGGTCCTCAATTTTGGTACAGACATGATCTTATCTGGATTATAAGTCAGCGAATCGTTAATGTCATTTTCTATTGGATAAATGAGACGAACGTTCTCTAATATCCTGTTTTGTAAGGACAAAGAAAACAATATTTAAACATAAATCAAAAAGTCGTATAAACATTTGATTCATATATATCCTCCTATTAATCATTGCATATTGTCAGCTTCATAAGAATTCACAAATAGCAGTGACAATTGGTCACACTTAGTTTTCAATAGAATATTAATAATCTGTGGCAATAATGTTCCTGTGAAATCAACGAAATTATTGTCGCACTAAACATTTATCATACAGGAAGAAAAACATTCTCTTTTTAATTCTCATACAAGCAATGGAATTAAAACAACATGGATATTGCCTGTAATAAGAAGGCATTCACAGATATCTAACGTATTAACAACACGTACATTAGCTCTTGTCTTCACTTAAAAACTTAAGGACCCCTGTTCACTACATTGTAGTTTTTTTCTTCGTGGAGTCACCTCCCCGTAACTTCCGTTTGGATGACACTTCTGTTGACCTGGATGGTTTGTTGGTTAGAGTGATAGTATATTCGAATTCCGGTCTAGCCCGGCTGATTCATTTTAAAACTCAGAACACAGTTGTTGATTACATTTTGTTTATTTCACCTATATTATTTCTCATAACAAGATATTGTTTTCTTTTCAAAAATAATTTATCAAATCTATAGTCATGCCGGAACGGTTTCAAACACTACGTACGTAACAGTTTTTGGCAGTGGTACGGGGATCCTTAAGCTTGTTGGTTGGTGAGAAGATGATGACGAAATATAATTGTTTTGCTTGTTATATGTGATGAAGAAAGTACAAATGTTCATTTGACATTCATGGCTTACCACACATTGTGTTATACGGAAGTGTTTACCATGAATAGATAATTAAATTAGCAAGACAATTTCCAGAATAGGGATGACATGTATCTGTGTATTGTGACTTTCAGTTTTTCTAAAGAATTGTTAACGTTCCTCCCATGCTTATTACTGTCGAATTGTTCACACTGTCTTTGTGTGAACATTAGACATAAATATTATACCCACAGATGGCATCATGTGCCTTGATATTACTACCTAAATATAACAAAGTGCAATTATGATATAAAAATAAGAACCAATACGCCTCATGAGAAGGATTATTGATTTATACAGTTTTAATAAAATCTTTCAAATCCGCAATCTACTACTCAGCCATTAGAACTGCCATGATTGGCACTACTGTAAAACATTGTACACCCACGAGTGTTATCTAATTGAAAACACGCAGTATCCCACGCAGTTAGAAAATGAATGTGATTGTAATCGGTGAGAGTTTTCTCCCTTTCAGCTGAAGAGTCACATAATGTATGATAAAAGGGAAACAACTCAAAACAAATTCAGACATTTTAGGTTTTTCATATGTTCATATATCGCTGCCTTCTATCAAGAAATCCATACAATTGTTTCGGTTAATAAAAGAATAAAATTGCATTGTTTGGTAAAGGTTTTCCATGTTTATTTGGATTGACCTCAATGGATTTTTTTCAAATAGTGTAAATATCACATGCTGACACACCAGGTTAGCGTTCAGTTCCCTTTAAAACAGAGGGAAAATGATACCATGCGAATAAGCACGCGTACCCACTCTCATCCACACTCACTCAGTTATCAGCATACTTACATACTCAAACTATGTGAAATTACACTGTTGTTGTTAGTCTACTAAAATGAACTTTAATTTAAAACTAGAAAAATATCAACACGTAAGTAATAAGATCAATAGGAATTATTTAACAGGATCTTTAAACAAATTAAACGTATTTGATAGGAATTATATGCTAACATTGTTGATTTTTTTATTCATTGTTTGTTCATAAAGTAATGTATTTGTGTCTGACGTTTACCTTCAATTTGTGTAAAGTATTGTTAAGTGTGTGGTTTGATACCATTTTGCAGTAATTCAGTATAGCTTGTGGATGTACAATGAATGAAAAACATATTCAGCGTCATCATTCTAAATTTCAAAATATAGGAAAGAAATTATAGTTAACTTCCTCTTTGGAGAAAAACTACTTTATATCATTACTAATGATTCTACCAGTAAACCCGACCGCTTTAGACGTCAATGTGTGATTTCATCTTTAATATCGGATATACAATTCGTATTAAATACTACAAAATGATTTTTTTAATAATAATGAAGTTGACGCACTGTTTGCTTAAACGAATAAATAGATTATGGTTTCCCAACAAGGTTTCAATACACCGTCATATTTACATTGTACTGTTTAGTGATAGTAGGTCTGAATATCACAAAGGCTTTCCCCAATCGATAAATAGTTTGCAAGTTCACACGAAATGACTGAAGCCAATGTAAATAAGATCGACATCATTTAAAGTTTGGTTAAGGCGTCATCGTCATCAGGCATCAAGTTGTTCTCATAATAGCTGGGATTGGAATCATTCCACGTGCGGGATGTGTCGCCATTCCGTCTCTGGGCCATCCCTCGTAGTTTTGGCTTGAGCTCGAGGTCCCCGTTTGTAACAGTATATGGCCCGTCATGCCCTACGTCCAAGTTCTCATGTCCATTAGATGTTTTCAATGACGTTTCATAATATTCTGCAGGCTGAAATACAGTAACAAACCAGTCACATAACTATGATATTAAAATGATTTAAGAGGCGGTCATCTCACGGTACTGATGGAAAATGACATGTTCCTTCAAAAATAATGGTCGAATACTGAATGCAAACATGTAGCTATGATTAGGGTTGCAATCACTAGTGCTAAATGAATGCATGTTCCTTCTCCGAAATAGGTATAATCTTATAAAACAGTAATAAAATAGTTTAGCTTTCTGCTACAATAAAGAAAACACACTACAGATTCCTGTTAGATGAAAGCTAATAGCTGAAATTACTATACACTACTGTACCATGTGTGTCACTGTCGGAAGCATTGTTTATACATTTTCTATATTTTTATAGCAGATAGTGAGTCACACGTTATTTATGAAAGCGAAGACTCACCTTTCTAGAAAGACGATGAACCTTTTGACATGATATAGAAGGATAACAGCATACTCTGTCAGCAATTGGATGTACCAAGTCTTTCTCAATATCCTCTGGGCGGTTCAGGTCTACAATATTTATCATATTTCTATTTCAGATTTTCACGTTTATGCTTGATTTATGCCAAAATGGCACCTTTCCCGTATGCTTTATTTCTACATATGTTCAAAACGCTATGAGTGAATGTTCATTCTTTTGACTCGTGATTTCTAAGTGGACAAAATGACCATATAGTGTAAAAAGTGGACAAAATGACCATATAGTGTAAAAAGTGGACAAAATGACCATATAGTGTAAAAAGTGGACAAAAAAGTGGACAAAATGACCATATAGTGTAAAAAGTGGACAAAATGACCATATAGTGTAAAAAGTGGACAAAATTACCATATATTGTAAAAAGTGTTTACTCTGTTTGGCTTTCGATATTAACTTACTAACTGTTTAAGCAATTGTTTCTTTACTTCGTTATTGTATTACTATTTTAACATAATGTGAAATAATTTTCATGGTTTTTTAATTTTGTTGATTTCCAGGGTATTCTTTATCCACGAACTCATAGGTCCACAAAGTAATTACAAGTTTGATATAAAGCAATTCTCCGTGTGAGTGGGTACTTGTAATCCACGAATTCATGTACTTACGAAAAGGTGTTTTGTGGGAAAACCATGTAATTTTGACCCCACGAATACATCTTATTTCATAGAAGTATGTTCAGTTTTCTTTAGTGGTTTATATAAATATATTATACATGCAACATACAAGAGTTCCACAACCGGTTGTTGTCTCATTTATTTCGTCATTATCAGAAAACCATGTATAGATATAAATGATAATTTGCATAACAATATTATATTGATAGAAATATTAAGGAAAATAATATGATCTCCTTACCAAAACAAAATGTTGACACGAACGTAACGACAATTCCGACCACTATGGATATCACCACAGCAAATAGGGCATACCATAAGTAAGATATATGGTAGATCCATCTAGTGGAAGAAGGACAAGATGGGCAGTAAATACAGGCGCATATCACTAAAAAATTTCGACATATTCACAAAAGGCATTCGTTTGAAGATCGGTATGCACAGGATACATCACTGTAAATAATAATAGACCAATAGCTGATGAGATGTGACAAAAGATAAACATTCAAATAGTGTATGTTGATTATTTTAATGTAAAAAGATTGTCTTAAATATACATATTTATAAATATTTGATAGTTTCATAAAGGTTATTTTGCAATTTTAATTATAGCTTGATAAAGAAGAATAACGTAAGGCGTATAATTATAATCGGAACGTATGGTATCGTATGTGCCACTAGTATAATAATTGATGGCATATGTACCATCAAATGTAGATCGGAATAAGTGAATACTTACAAATCTTGACCGTTTGTTGTCGCTGCTGTCGGGGTTATTGATGACGTGTTGTAATACGTTGTTGAAATAGATGATACGGTACTGTATATTGCTGACATATTTTGATTGTTCGCTGGCGTCGTACAGTTTTTCTGGAAGTGTTGACATATAGATGTCGAAACATTCTTTATTGGGGGTACTGGTAATATTATGGAACCTCCGATAGCCACCCAGAACGTCAGGAGGGCACTGCTTATTAGTCCACAAAGTGCGCCCTGTTTTATGAAAATGATAATGCATGTACAAATAATAAACACGAAGGAACATAACCGCTTCATCGCTGGTAAAATGGCTAAAACACCAAATATGTGTTACTGTTGTTACGTTAATAAAGATATATTGGCATGATACTATTAAAAGAGATCAAGATGTTCCAATTTTCATTTTATACTTTTTCGTTACTTACCGCAGTATTTACCCATGGGATGAAAATGCCGTTGAGGAACAGTCCTAACAGGGGGCCTCCTACCATACCGAATATACTCAACATAATCTGTCAAAGAACAACAAGCAATCAGGATGTGAGGTAAACCACAGACCGAATTACGAATAACACCAGAATATAAGGAAACTTGCGAGAGAAAAAAATATAGACATGTAGAACAGTAGATCTTACCTGAAGGACAGTTTGTCCGAGAAACTGGGAAAGAAATGCGATTCCAATCACCATGCCTCCACAAACGAAGCCTGGAATGATATGAATTTTATGGTTCTTTAATCTACAGTAGCACTTAAGATTGTTCTGTGTCTTAATCTAACAGATTTCCACAATTTCAAATTATCTTACGCAAACATATCGAGGCTTGTTATACTATTGAAGTAGTGAATTCTTGTGTAACTTTACAACATATGACGTGCACATTTAAACCCAACGGATTCGTTTATAAGACTGCTTACCCAATACTTTGGCAATACGTCCCTGGATGATGGGTGAGGGCTCTTTCCCGTGATACCTCCAATATATCTTGAATACATCTTCCAATATGACAATGGCAAGGGCATTCAATCCAGAAGAAATAGAACTGCATAAAAATACTATTTGATAATACTGGTGAATTCCTCATTCAAACTATTGTTTAACAAATGTGAGTAATGATGATGTAAAATCCACAAACTGAAGGCATTTATTTATTTTCGAAGCATAAGCCAATATTACTAACACTAAGTCGAGGTTTACTACATGGTGCGATTTGAATGATAAAATGATAAGCGTATTAATATTTAGGACGGAAATAATGGTTAACAATATAGAAGTATGATATTCTCTAATTGGATTGAAAAGATCATGTGCTATTCTCGTATAACATGACTAATCTTAGGGAAATATTCTTGTGTTTCTCATTCAAAGTCAGCAAATCTATAATGCTAATTTAACTATAGAGAATATGACCTAAATCAAAATATGAGTTTTATATCATTTTTAATATCATGCATTTCAGTGGAGCATCGACAACACAGCCACCTATATTCTCCGGACAAGTACTTGGATGATGGAACCGCTGAATAACTTACTCAAATTTGCCCAGGAAAAGGGTAAACAAGTCCCTAAAAGCAATGGCTGGATTGAGGGACAACCAGATTAGTTATGGCTGGGTCAAAGTAAACTGCACATGCGCGCTGTATATTATGTAATAATATGAGTACAAATACTATATACCTGAGAGAGGCACTGAAAAGGCTGGCGACAAACAACCCTGGTAACCCGGGTAGGAACGTAAGCTTATCCATAACTAAGAACGGCAGTAGCTGCAAAAGAAGTAAAGTTATGTAACTGAGTGTCAGTATTCCGGGAGAAAAAGTTAATGCACCGTTGATACGAATAAATAATAGTGAGAATTAACGAGACACCACTACAAAAGTAAAATCATCATCAACATTTCCACTGAAAGAAAAGTCATGTTCTCCAAAAGGACTGAATCAAATTACATGCTTGACACTTCCACATTCTACGGAACATAATTAGTGTGACAAAGTACTAATACACGTGAATGCCTTTTTTATTTTTTATTGATATATTGTTTTTTGTTTTGAGGGGGGATGGGGGGTAACATTGACATTTTCGTGTTGATCATTTGAGGTTTTATCCTGCTAAGTACAATGGACTACACACTGGTGGAGCTCTATTGAAGCTTGTTTTGAATTCCTATCCCATTACAATATAATGAAAACCCTAGGTTGTAATCAGATGACCTACATGTTCATTTCATACATGTTCATTGAAAATATACAACAGTAAAAAATTAGATGATAATAACGTCTGCTGTGTTTGACACAATATACAAACTCATGAGTAATGATATAATAAAGGTTAACCATTATTAAAAGAATCTCCACATATCAAAAGGAAAATGTTAACTCTGCTTACCTGGTCTCTGGCCTTGACGAGGTTAAGGAGTTTAGGGTCACAGTCATGATAGGTGGCATAAATGACTAAACCCACCAGACATACCACCGTGGACAGGATGAGCGTCAGAGGGAGACTTACATACAGCGCCCTTGGAGTAAATCATTACTACATCAACTCTCATTATATACCAGCATTACAAATATCACCAATAAACGCACAATGCTTGATCATAATGTAATTTAAAATATCCAACATACATATGGTATATTTACTGTTATAAACCTGTCAACTTTGAATATGCAGTTATATCGCTTCGTTATCAGAATATTACACTAGTCGAATATACCTTACAAACTCATTATATATATATCAAAAAAAAGAATGGTTTTTAAATTAACCATCTAAAATTGTATCAATCTTCGTAACATATTCTTAAACCGTATGATTTTATGAGATCACCAAGCCAAACTATATATTAATTACTTAGTATTGCCTTGGGATAATGTCGTATGTGAAATAGAATGGTGTGCTAGCCATACACACGTCGACTAATATGTCACACACATACAAATGCGTCGTATCTCACTTTTTGGAGTTGGTTATTTCTTTGATCGCCAGGTATCTCTGGATCATTGTCTGGTTGGCTGCGTAGATTGTCAGCTGACCAACAACTGAACCAATAACAAGTGCCCAAAATGAATGGCGAACAGTAGGGTCTGCACTCCAGCTGAAAATATAGAGGTTTAACATTAATAAGTTTCAATCGTTTCAGGCGGGTTTTTTTCTTCTAGGATTTGAAGGAAAATTTATAGATTGATATCATGATTATTGCCTTGGGTGTTTTAGGGTTTCAAATAAATCAACAGTTGAAAGAGGACTCACTCCTTTTTCGAGACGTTATGACAATTATCGCAGTGTATACTAGTACAGATATCATGACCGTCAATAAAACTTTGCAAATACAATCTTAATGTATAATCATCCAGTTGTGCCTGTGTTAATGGAGTAATGAGTAATCTATAAATTATAGTTTTTTATAAACATTTAATATTATATTATTCAAGCTCAAATCAGTATATATCATCGAATGGCATGTGTTATGATAATGGGTATATGTAAAACATTAGATTGTGTGGCTATTCTGACCGATGAGATGACATACTCAAAGAAATGTATTCTGCCTCCGTGATCAGCTATTTGCCAAACTTTGTCTAGCCCGCCGACCTCACGTGACCCTACTACGATAATGGCGATAAGTCCTGCCATCACTACAAATGTCTGGAACGTATCCGTCCATACGACAGCTCGTAATCCACCCTGTCAGTAGGAAATGACTTTTGTTAGAGGACAAAAATAGCCTTTATTAAAACCAGTTACCGTTTTTTATGTTTGTTATCGCAGTATTAAGCATCGATCTGTTAAAGGATACCATTGCAGACATTCTATTTATTGCAAGATTTTATTTGGTTTATATAAAAATCACAATACATACAGATAAAGAATTGTTATAAATAGGACTTACCAGTGCCGTGTAAAATGTGCACACTAAACCTATGCACACAATGGATAGCGACAGACTCAGGCCAGTAACTACAAGGAAACGTTCAAACGTCGTCAACATTGGAACTCAACATGTTTGATAAAAAATACAACAACATAGTCTAATTAGGTAGCAAAACAGAATGACGTACATCATGAACATCCATGTTAAATATCCAAGGAGAAACCATGTTCCTGTCATGCCGAGGATCAATGATCAAAGATACAGTGAGCATATATACGCAGTATAGAAAGATGTACTCCCATAGTGTGTTCACGTACAGAAGTTGTATCCATGCATTAACCAAATACCAAGCAAGTTAATATATGTTGTTTTTACTATGTATGTACGCGGGACGTGTGATTAATAAAGGTAATCCATACATATAGTTTAGTTGGTTAACTATAACTATTACCTCATCCAACTGATTTTGCTTTCATTTTTCCACACTTGACTTTACATACAAAGGCATTACACTATGTCTGCGATAACAAATATAATACCTGGTACACATCAACTTACCTTGATTCAACGCCAAAGCAGGAGCGTACAAAACAACACCCATATACAATAGCTACAAAACAGCAAACATATCTTCATCATTGCAAGTTATCGTTAACGCTTGTGTACATTGTGAAAGATTATAATGATTTAGGTATACATATTTAATGTACACTAACAATTCTTTTTACTATTAAATAGTATACAACTACATTCTTGTAGGTACATGGTTCTTTAGAAACGGTCAAATGAAAAACGATAACGTTTGTAAGCAACCAAATTAATGAAATATGACTAATCAGCATACGTTTTAAATGGTAAACAATCAAATTGCATTGGTCTTATCGCCTCAAATATATTCATATACGCATTCTAGTGTATTTTCATGATATTAGACTATTTGTAAAATATCCTTAAACAAGGCCTCATATGTTGAATTATAAAGATTAGTATTTCAAGGATACCATAGGGATAAGACAGAAACATCTCCCTTAAGAATAGCCTTGGCGTATGATATTTTTGATATGTATGATCTGTTTTTACTTACCATGTTTAACATAAATATGGCAGAGGCACACACTCGCACAACTACGTTAAATCTCTTCTCTAAGTACTGAAAAATATTAAACATACTGATGAGAAAGCTATAACGTTCAGTCTCTTCTCCAAGTACTGGAGAACATGACACAACTACTATACTGATGAGATATATTATATGGTTAAATCACTCCTCCAATACAATGAAATATTTAAAAAACAACTATACTGATAAGATATATTATAAGGTTAAATCACTCCTCCAATACAATGAAATATTTAAAGAACATCTATACCGATAAGATATAGTATAAGGTTAAATCACTCCTCAAATACAATGAAATATTAAAAAAAACTATACTGATAAGATAAAGTATAAGGTTAAATCACTCCTCCAACACAATGAAATATTTAAAGAACATCTATACTGGTGAGTTTGGTACTACCTTGAAAAATGTATCCAAATTCTGAACAACAAACTTTAAAATTTGTTGATAACATTTTTTGAGAACTGAAATATGTACAATAAAATAGAATAAAATATCCACACTTTTGGCACATGACGCGCAAATATTCAAGTTTGTTTCATATGTTTTTGATTTATAAGGATTTATGAAATTATTTAAATGTCTTATTCAAACAAACATCTATTATTTGGCAGAGACGAATTGCGGTCACCAGACTGCTGTTGTCATAGTCGGCACAAAAACTGGACAGAGGTAAATATCTGCGTAGGATCGAATATTTTAGTTGTTACATGTAATATTCTATTCCAGAAATAAAGTGATTGGACTTATGGCATACATAAATTGAATTTCAATAACACTTGGTTTGACATCACTACCATGATTTCGATAAGAAATTATGATCAATCACTGAAAGTGAATACCCGTATGATTTGCGCCTACAAATGATACCTGTCTTATTTACACTATGTACACAAGATTCCTATTTCTTAAGCAAAAACATTGGTTTTATTTTCATTATAAATAATTTACCGACGACTGTATTCATTTAACAAGAAACTAGCAAACTGCATGGTTTCGTGTTTGTGTTTCATCTATAAATAGAGAACACTCCTTGTTAGAAACGCAATCAAATAGGCGGGCGACCAATATCTCCTATCGGTGTGGGTGGACCCATGCCCAACAGGTGCGATAACAGGAACAATGGTTATCAGTTCGACGAATACCCAAACAAAGCTTCTTATCGACGTTCAACGCAGTCTTATAGGTTTATAGGTTTAGTATTCCTCACTAGTGTTTGACACTTACAAGTCGGTTTATCTCTATGTACATGTATGTATGAAAGCGGAACTAGGTTTACACTTTTCTACTCATAAGAGATTTACACATACACAGAATACATTATGATTTTACTTATATCCTTCACTTATTGAAAGATATTGAATTGATTTTTATTACTCGGTGATCGGATATCAAATCTATATTGACCAATTAGAACGGTATTTTCTATTTAATGTATTCAAAGACGCAGACTTCCGGTTCAGACGAATATGAAGCAACCGTAGCATAAGTGATCGTTTGAAAAAGCTTTAGTCCAAGCATTAACGTTTTATCATTACTTATCGATTAATTTATTTTTTGCAAGTAAAAACAAAATCTCTTTCGTGACAGAATACCAATACCAATAGTTTCGACTGCTTAGTTTAGTATTCGTTAAACAATTTCAGCTTTCCACCATACTCGTGCCGTAAACATTGAACTGACCTATACATTATCATTTTTGTATATATTTACTTAAAAGAAATGGGTTTTAACTGTTGTATAAGTGTTTTTACACATACAAAAAAGGTATATCTTGTTTTATATAAGAACATCGGATATATAACTGCACGCCTCGCACACATACTCACATACTTAAATAATTTCGTAATAATACAATTATATATGCAGAAATGTTCCATGTACAATGCTGTCATATGCATTGGCAGAGTAGAACACATTACGGTATACATCTTGAACATTTGATGTTGCTATCATTTTAGTTTATAACTAATGCACATGCAAAGTATGTTTGAGAGCTCTACTGCGTTGTCTTCTGTTAATAAAATATTTTGCAGTTGTGAAGATATCATTGGTTATGAGATAATCAATAGGTTAAGTTACTGACATATAATTCCATGAAGACATTGAATCATTAACTGTCTTTGACACAGTATCTTTAAACAAATATAACAATTAAATAATTAGTTTGATTCCTGAGAATATTGAAGATGTTTACGTATCAGATAACAAATCACTTGGTTTACAAAAAAGAGGTTGGCAATTTTTCAATAAAAGTTTAAAATGTTTCACAGCATTATAGATTCGTTAAAAATATCAAGAACACGATGTGACTAGGTTGTCAACGCATACTCATTTACCTGAACTAGCCATTTATCAAACTTTTAAAACTCGCTTTATGTTTAGACGTTCACTTAATTTCGTGTGTAAGGTATTTAGATAATCGTTTTGAATTTCTGTTCAAAAACATGCAGTTTAATTTAGAATTTGATTTGATTTGAATAGAAAATAAGCTGTCGTGAAGCAAACCAACCTGTGACGAACCTAATCAATATTACTGAAAATAACGATTGGAGTTCATTACATTAAAGAAAAAGGCAATGTAGATAAGTAAGTATTTATCAAAGAGATATTTCCTTGACCAACCTGTGTATGCACACATACGAAAAGAAACGAACAATGTTATAAAACACTGTGTTTGACCAAGTTTAAGGTCCTCACCGAAACGCACTCTGATAATAAAAGTGATAGTGCCATTTGCTTTTGATGGATTGGCTATTAATCCTGTTATTCCTGTAGTAGATCGATACGAGTTAACAGATGGCGTTATCAAGAGCACTCTATTCGGTTACCCCGATATCAATTGCACATTTGTATGATCTTAAACAGTAAAATGGAAGCAAAATAAAGTAAATCAGTAAATCCGATAGGAGAAATGTGAATCCAAATAGTTTCCTGTCTGAAGTTATATACAAAATCAATGTGCCACACCGTCAACCCAAAAGGACGATTTCAAAACTCATATCTTAATCAATACAAATGATGTTTTATAAATGTTTTAAAATTAAATGTTAATGGGTGACTTTATGTATGAATAAATTAATACCAAATAGATACAAAATATTACATTCATCAAGAGCCATAATGAATTGATACTTTCAATGTAACAATTGGTCAAGGATGAAAAATAAAATATCGAAAGTTGTCAGCTGAGAACATTGGCAAACCTATCGTTTTCACTTCACAATGATTATACGAATTTCGTTAAAATAAATAAATATGCGATGTTTTGCGTTATTCTTTCCATAGCAATTTGATGGGCTGAACAATGTATTTAAAAGTGATTTCTATCGTTGCTAAAGGGATCAAAGGGATCTGAAGTACTGTATTTATTATAGATACATGTAGGATAGCAACTGCAGAGATAATCTGAATGAATATGTCGAAACTTGAATATGACACATCAGTTTTAGTAATAATCCAAACGTCAATTTCTGCAATGCGGAGGGAGACAAAATGGAGACAATTGTACGTGTTTAATGGAAATTCAAAGAAACTTTAAATTTTCTTTTGAATTTAGAAATCTTATACTTAGAGATAAAGTTCTTATTGGTCAGTTGGTGTTATGCGATAATATTTCTTGATGAACAAAGACACACACCTATTTGGTTTATAATTATTACAAACATGCTTCTCTAATCGAGTAAAAGTTAAAATTATAACACAATACAGTAATATGTTATAGAGACGTATACATTTCAGCTACAAAGATATACAGGTATCTTAATGTGTATCTGTTGTCTATACATCTCTGTATAGCTACACATCATGTTTTGTTTTTAATTTTATAGGATTTGTAGTCTATGTGCCATACCTATAAAGCTGATATCAATCTAACATTTTACATCATGTTTCCTAACTTAACATTAATTGTAATCTGTACACCACATTTCCTTGTGGATATAAATCAATGAACGGACGTGAAGTGCACGCATGCTAAGAAACAGTGGTATTTCACACAAAATTCAACGAAATCCGTATAACTTTAATCATACATTTGTAGTATTAATCACGACATATTGTGTCCATTGCTGGTAAAATAAGACCTCCAAAAACAGTACATTCAAATTGGGCGTGGGAGTAAATTCAACATCATAAATATGTATCATTTATGTTGCTACATGTATCATGATGACATGGATGGGTGAAATTATGTATCATTGAATGTTTTATTAGGTGGGGAATAAGGGTTAAGTAACAAACAAAGCAAGGCTTTATGTATGTATTGATAACACGGGTCAAGGTCGTTTGGGATAATTCCTGCGACAGTTACTAAATAAGAGGAAAGTCGTTTGCGTGGTCAATCTAATAGCAAATTTTTTTATGCTTACCTCGTATGCGCTGGTTAAGTTCAAATTATGGAAAAAAGGAAGAAACACATGATTTGTGAGTATTGTTGTAATGATGATGACGTTCCCTGCAATCCAATAACTGGTATTGTTATTGTACATCTCCGTCGGTGTCCCTAGCACTGTGATAGCTGACATGAAACTAGCCATCAGAGACATGGCTATGGGGAATATACCTATGTCCCTTCCACCCATCAGAACGTCTTCGGCTGTGGCTTGTTTCGTCGCACGGTATTCCTTGACCATGTAGAAAACTCCTATCAGAGCCGAAACGACTAGGACGGCTGCAAATAGCACATAGTCTACCGCAACAAATGACCCAATCTGCTCTCCATCACACAGTTCGCATACCTTCTTGCAGGTTTTTAAACTTGCTTCAGTAATAACATCCATGTTTAGTGTCCGGTTGTGTTATGTCATGTGACACCAGTAAGTGGACAATGGTCACTCCTGGGCGTGAACGTCGCAAAATAGATCAATTTGAATACAAGGTTGAATTATACCAATGGATATATTTTACGGCACTTCAATTCCAATATTTAATCTATAATTCACATTCTCCAAATCATAATTATAATATTCCAAATTCACCCAGACTACCACATTTGACTCAAACCTGTATATTACCAGCTGGTTTTCGGACTACTCGAGATATCTCGTGGTTTTTCATTGGTAACGTTATCTTTAATTCACCTGATAAATGACAAATTCTTAAAGGTTGAAGCATGGTTATCTTAACCATGTAAAGGCGAATCAAAGCAGAATTCTTTCTGTATCGTAAATCTTAATATATATCTTCTTGCTTGTCAAGAAACTACAACATTTTGTTTTTTTATATAATCATAAGAAAATTATGCAATTTTTGTCTTTATTAAAAATTAGCAAAATTAAATGTAAAGCTTGACATGTTATGATAAACAGTGTGCAGACGTCCACACGAACATGGCGCTATCGGGGCCTGATAATTCCTACCTTGACCAGTAGGTTGGGTCGTCAGTGGTCAATGTGTGTAGAGGTGACCGTTATGTTGCTACCACGATAAACCGGGTTAAAATAAGATAACCTAGCTTATAGTATATCACTATATATCAGACATAGTAGCTTATAGTATGGGTACGAGTATCACCGAGTCCCACCTTACACGACATCAATCTATTTTAGTTTCAGTTTTTTCGACGTCTTATATCTTTCAGCACAGACGTTTTGTTATTGACTCTTTTCAATTATATTTCCTCGCTTAAGGATCCTTGTCCCACAACAGAATCCCATTCTAGTTCTACGTCATACAATAACTTCCCCTTAATTGCGTTTCTGATATATACAATGTATGTAGCGCGACTGGACTACAGTACTGCCATTTACCAGGTGGCTCTTGTGTCTAGAGTATAATGATCGCAGATCGATGATTCCAATCCTGGCTTGGTCCCATAGCATCTCCATTAACTTTTATTTCGAATTATTAACGTTATAGTCATACTGGAACAACGTTCCGACCCACAGTAATAATTTTTGGCAGCGGTGCAGGGATCCTTATCGGTTGCATGTGACCTTATGGGGCGTTATTTGGACTATCATACCGGCCCTGGGGTACATGTGTATACAAATTGAAGTAGGTAATGATATACTTGTGGAAAACATGAGATGGCACATGCAATATTCCTGGCTATTTTTTATGCATTTAATATCCCATGGATGCGTTAAACTACAAAAGGTGCTTTACGTTTCTAATAATGAAACCCTTTAGAAAGTTATTTTGCTATGATTTCAAGTATTATATCGATAATGATAACTTGTGTATTATAGTAAAGAAAATCGATCTTTCACACGGGTTCAAAACATTACAATAATAATAATAATAATAATGATAGTTCGAGGTTCTTATATACCGCTTTATCACAACCTAGTTCGTAGGTTGTCTCAAAGCGGTTCACAAATAATAATCCGTGGTTATAGGGCCTTTGCAACCAGCCAATACCTTTCTCAACTCCCTGGGGAGCATACAGCCGGAGCTGCCGTTTCGGCGCTAACAGCTAGCATTCAACAATTTTAGCTTTACCCAACCACTTACTCATTTACAGCTGAGTAGACTGGAACAAGCGGAGTAAAGTATCTTGATCAAAGATACAACACAGTGCCGTGCCGTGACTCGAACCTGCAACCCTACGGTCACCTTGGATTGCCAACTTTTAGGCCCTAGTATCACCGATAAGTCTAGAAGGAAAATACAGCTGTATAATGCAGTTTAATTAATTATTAGCATAATGTATTTATTACCGATATTAAATGTGCTATCACAAATATGTGTGTTATGTTCATCTAAAGCATACGAAGCGGTTGTTTAGAGGAATTCTTCTCGCAGTATGCATTCTTATATAATAGCAACGAACCCTGTGTTCAGATCCTAGATCTAACACATGTATGGATACAATATACGTACATCAAAGATTGTACACATTACGTAAGAGTTATGCTTGTCTTTAGTGAACCCGGATGACGTTTATCAAAATGTGTCCGTGTGCTCAGAGCTTCTACAATTTAACTCTTAATCTTTAAAATATATTTACTTTGTCGTAATACCGTCGATTGATACCGAGATTAACGTTGTAACATTATATGCTCAAATCGATCGGATTGTCGCCTTTAGGGTGACGTCATTGTCTATCTCAACAGGTCTTATCTTGATTTCCGTGAACTATCCTTCTAGGACCTGGGTTTGCATTCATGAAATCGTTCTCATGTTGAGGCATGGACTCTGTGCCCAAACCAAACTTTCTTGAAACTCCTATCAAAGTTTTACTTTATGCACAAATAATGTACAGTATTAAACTTGTCGCAAAGTTTCAAGACTGACTGATACCAGCCGGTGTTGAAACGTTGCAGCACGTTAAATACGTACATTGTTTGTGCATATAATTCATTTTTGATAAAACTCATTTCCAAAATGATTAATGACACATGTTTCTTGAAAATCTCTAAAAGCAATATTGACGCACGCTAAAAGTCAGTGTTAAAATTGAAAACGGTATCCGGATTTCAATCTCTTCATTTTTTTCTCCAAGTCATCGACAAATGTACTAAGTTATCACTGAAACAAGAAATTGGGCTAGAGTACAGAATCTGAGTTTGAGCATGAGAACGATTACATGAATACGGGCCCAAATCTTATTCACTAATTTATAAACAATTTATAGCCAACATAATCTGAGAATTGTTGGGGTTTGTTACCAAACTATTCACAAATCAACTTTAAAAATCTTGAAATCAACAACATTATTATAAATATTTGTTGAATCAATATACATTGCATGTAAGGTGACACGGCCAATCCACAGTTGTTTATCATATTGAGCTTCGCAATGAATGAATAATATTGTATGCAAGTAATACATATCATTTTATCTGTATTTCTATTTTTATGAACTTAAAAAAATACTGAAAACGTAAACAGGAACAAAATATACATGTATCAGGTGAAAAGAGTCAGAACCATCAGAACGTTATTGACAGACGTTAGTCGATTATAGAGCACTTACTATAATTTCATTAAACTGTTTATAAAGTTACTGAGCCCGTATTCACAAAACCATTCTTTTACACAACATTTAATTCTATAAACATGAACATGTATACTCAAAGCATATGGACAAAGATTTGTGAATGACACGAGCTGAAAGAGAAAAGGGGGTAGCGGATTTTAGTCTGCCGTTATATCCCTTTGTATGTTTTAGTAGAGGAGACCCCTATTTTTTAATATTACAAGTAAAGCGAGCCATGCCCCTGTGTACTCAAACGACTATCTTAACACTCGTTACATTTTGCGTCATAATCATAAAGCAATGTCTATACGTTGAAAGCGGTATTAAGCTATACCTGAAAGTCTCTACGATCGTTCGAATCTTTGATTGGTGAAATGTAAATGCTGAAAGCCTTTTATTCAGAATTATATTGATTATTTGTCTGTATTCCTGTTATTATGCTGGAACTATAACCCACTACAGATGCAGTTAAATACAAATTTCATTTTTCATTGATTTTAACAATAAAAGGGATACTGAATATTCGAATTTGGTATTTCAAATGTGAAACAAAACATATTTTCAATGAGGACCAGTATCGGTTTTAACATTATGGGTTCTTGCAAATCGCCTCGAATCAAGTTCATATTTTTATTTATAAATAAAAAGTATAAATAGAAACTGAGTTCAGATCATGTACAGGCCGAACGCATCGATTTCTTTAACTCACGATGAAATTTTAAAATCTTAATGATAAAGGCCAGGCCTGTAAATAAAGCCGCGTTTTATTTGTTATTAGTGCCAAACCGGAAGTAGACAGACTAGTATTGACATACGGGTCACCCAGTCACCGGAAGCAGTCTCGTCGATAATAATTGAGACCTATTGTGTATGTCTATACAAAAGTGTGCCATAGTGTTAATTATAGATCAGTGACACTAATAGAGGAACCACAGCACAAATAATGTACTTTTACAATACACGGTCTATTACCTGGTTTAATGGCTGTGGTTAGACAATGGATGATATACTGGAAGATTCATTTCTTGTTTTGTTAAGAGTAAGTTTAAAACTGATAATCATATCTGCAAAATAATTATGTGTTTTCCATATAATTTAAACAACCAATTTGTGAGCATTTTCCATTTTGGCCTTTTTAAATTGTTTTTATTTATTTATTTATTTTAGTATTTTTTTCTATTTTCTGTTTAGATATTTTCTTATTTTTTCAAACAAAGATCAATATCACGTTGCAAGAAACCGTTGGTAAGAAATCTAAATAGTACACGGACAATTAACAGTATGAGAATATCCTATGATAGACCAAGGGGCAGACAACTTGGTAAGTAAGCATGACATAGGCACCAGGGTAAAAAATCACAAAATGACCGGATATGGGGAGATAACTCACTACACTCTGTAAATGGTCAAGGCAGTTAAAATATTGAACACGATAAAGGAGCGGAGGAATACAGGAAACCATCAATGACATGGATACTACATTGGGAAGTAACAACAATAAGTACGGGTTACTGAACAGGATCATGGTGTAGACAATAAAACAGCAAAATTCCTGTATTACCACTTATGCAGTCTCGTTCAATCAGACTCTTTTCGGCTGCGAACTCCGTCTTGAATTCAGCAGTAATCAAGCGACTGGTTGAACGAGACTACATGTGTATGGACAACCGAATGTCGATGGCATTTATGACATCGTGACAGATAATTCAATAAAGACAAAACAAACAAAAGTTAATGAAAGCGATACATGGCAGCACTTTATAAAAATAAGGTTAATGAACTAGATGATTCGGATTTTAGAATATTCTTTGTTCAAAAACAAAACAAATGGGAACAAATCTTTGAGTGCTTTTTTTATTTCCCTCGAGAACGAGGCCAATGGTCGTAGATCATAGAGATATATAATCTTATTGAAGTATATACACAACTTCGGCAGATACACGACCCACTTTAACAGCTGTTTAAAAATGGATTTTCAATGTACATTTTTTAAGAAAACGGAACTACGAAATTCGATAATATTGTACAGGATCATAATGTTACACGTCATTGGTACTTCCGGTATATCATAACGGTCCATAATTTACACTTTATCTGTCATCTCTATAGTACGGTAAAATATCAACATAACAACAGCAAACACGTAGTTATATTTGTACCGCAAACACAAACACAGATTACTGCAATTTTAGTCTTGAAAAGACATATTATTTACAATATGTTTCTGAGATTACGTGAAATCAATACTCTTGACATTGGAACATCAATTGAATCAATCAATGGGTCTAAATGTAGGTGTATTTACTTAAGTAGCGTGAACGGAGATCTTGACATTGAATGCATATAACCACATAACCAAGACTTGTACTTTGTAATTATATAACTATTGTGCATGGATCGAAAGTGGGTAGGCTGGTTGTACGAGGTTTTAAGTTTCTGTCAACAATTAAAGTCCTTTAAGGACGTGCCTCCAAGTGTGTCGTGTATGTACCAAACCAAAAGCCACTCAGCACAGCATTCCGCCCGGTCACATTATACTGACAACGGGTGAACCAGTTGTTGCCATTTCCAGAAATGCTGACTTAACGTTAAGGGAACGAAGGGAATTACAACTACAATTTTAGGGACTTCGGTATGTCGCTGCATGGGAACAGAAGCCACTGTCTTCCTCACTTTGGCGAACGTTCAACAATAATGTAAACATTGAGGTTTTGCTGAGGAAGACACTAGGAAACAAAAAAGAAGTTATGAAGTAGAGAAAAATATCGAAATGTGTAAGAAAAAAGTCAAGCAGTTTCTATACATACGTACAGATATTATCAGCATGTACAAGGAATCCCTATTCTGATGTCAAACGTAAACCGTCTCTGTAAAATTCTCCTAAAACTTCATTATGGCCGTAATCCACTCTTGTACTAGGTCTTAATATGATTAGCTTGTAAAGAAAACCATTACGATGAAGGTAAACACAGTAGCTAAGTAAAGCATTTACAAACAGATTACAACTCTTGTCTATAAAACAAGTATACGCTACCCTGAACGTACCAACTTCATGATAATTCATTCATTTTGATCGCTGTGTGTATAGTAAACATTAAAAAACCAGGTCATGTACAAATTACAATTTATAAAAAATCCTTTTTAATCTAAAGTGTTTCTAAGCTTGTCTTAGCGGCTTAAACGGTTGATACCCCACCGAAAGTTAAATACCCGACTGCCTATCACTGTACGTATAGTCCTGCAAAGCGAGGACGACAGAGAAAGCGCTATTCGGGTCGGTATTGTTTACCAGTAAAATGCGGATAACAGTTAAAAGTATCAAGGTAAATAAAACCTTTCGGGATATAATTTGATTTGAAGATTGTTTCCATTTGATAGGACAGTGTCACCACTTGCCGGGGGCGTATACATATCTCGAAGTTTTAAACCAGGTATGTTAACAGCTTGACTTACCTGTAAATTGACACTAAAATCCTTACTGTCTATTGAAAGGAGATAATTCAATGGATTATCAGTGATCGTCTGGCGAGGTTTCATATCCACCCCCTCATGGCCCGACCGTTACAGCGAAACATGTGATAATTCAAATCCAGCTAGAATTTATTATTTTTTTGATTATCCGATATCTTATTTTCAGAAATAAAATATCTCAGAAATCGAGTGATCATTCGTGTCAATAAGAGCAGAAATGTTCCTGTTTAGAGAAAATTTGATAAAAAAAAGTATGAAAAACACACTTAAAGATTTACCAAGCAATGATGGATGAAGGGAAACGATTTTGTTTACAGAACTTAGAAGAAAAAAAATCAATATTTTGAATCATATTAAAAAATTACCGAAGTGTTAAAAAAAACTCATTTGAACTCAGTATAAATAAAAGTAGTGGAAAATATGAACAAAGAAGGATTATCCTAAAGGGTTTGGAGTCACTTGAAAAAGTATAAAAACAATAAGACCAGGTGTTCCGAAAGGGAAAGCGTATTCTGCTTCATCAACGACACCCGCCATGTTAAATCTAAGTCAAATTCTCGTAACATCACGTTCTCATATGGATAACCGGAGTGATGACAAGGGAACAACAAGACTAGTACTAACGATTACAACCAAAAACATCGACCTCCGTATCAGAAAAAGAAAATGCATTTGTTCCAGTGAGATGATAATAGTGGCCAAAAACCTTGTCACTAGTTTACATGATTCTGAATCTTTGAAAACCCAGTGTTGTAAGTTTGTCCGTCAGCAGTCAACATCTATAAGAGAAATCACACAGTAACGAACGTTCGGAGTAAGCTCTTAGATGACAAAAAACCTGTGAATAGAACCTAACAAATGTATTGTAGACCCGAAATTAAATCACTCTCAAGATTCCATCCATAAAATACAAATGTACTTTATATTTGTCATGAAATGTCAATCACAAATTACGCCAAAAAGGCGTTTTACAGCCATATATCGATACCGCCATTCGCCTTTTTTGGAAAAGAAACCTCTCATGATAAGAGAACGTAAGGAGTTCGATCAGTTTGGTACCAGGTAGGGTACATTTATATGTTAAATGTCAACTAAGATATGTTGATTTAATGATAAAATTGAATGATAAAATTCCAAACACATAAAAATGCGCTCATTTGCATTGATATTCAATAATGTGTCCCATGTAAGAATGTTATGATAGGATAACTGCTGAGAAAATTCCTATAAAAAACATTCTATGATAATTATAAGTTGGAAAATGGCTAAGGCAGTGCTTATCAGTTTCAATGGTCTCTAAGCCAACATGACCTTTATCTGAGTAAGTCACACGTAGCTACCATGAATTCGTAGGTTAACGAGACAGGATTCCACGTCATAGTATAAAAAGACTGAACGACGTGAGGTTTGGTTCAGAAGGAAAACAAGTTTAGAGATGAGATGAGAATATGCGTTTACATAATTTGCCAGGGCATTCCAAAGACCGATACTTGAGAGAAAAGATTATCTGAACAAGTACGTGCATCGTCAGCATCTCTAGTATTGACTAATGTTTTAAAAACAAATTGTCATGATTGGCTTGGATAAAATAACAGGGTAAAAACTTACAGGTGGGGAAGAATTAACAATGTAAAAGTACATTTTCTTAACGATGCGGGACCGTTTTATTCAAGTACATGTATGTCATAATGATTGAGCATAAGTTCTCACAATTTATAAGCCCCCCTACCGAAGTGAAATATCTGTACATTGTATATATGTGTATGGAAGTGTTTTAATGTATTTGTTCTATACCTGCATGATTTAACATTTTCGGTATTAAAGTTCTTATAATAAAATCATATTTATTTATTTCGAGTAGTATTGTTTTCTTTAATAAAAGTTCAACATCAGTTTGATATATGGTACCGTACCATTTTCTCAATTGCTTTTAAAACCTGATATGTGTTGTATTGCTTTGTTATGCGGTATAGCACAGATGTGAATAAGAATCGTTCAGTTAGCCTCAGAGAGTATTAGATTAGTAACTGATAGCACTTTACCCGTGACATATACCTCGAATGGCCATACTAATATAACCATCAAATATGAGTATTTTTTTTCAAATACTGCACTGCCTTTTTCTGGCATTCATAGCCTACTATCTGTATCATTCCGGATGGTAGTACAGTTACTTAATTAAACCACATGTGTCCTGATAAATTGTAACAAAGCTGATAATTATCTACCAAAGACCTCGTGATACAATCAGGACGAAAGTAAACTAAACAATTCACAATATTATTTTTAGCATTATCGAAGTGAACGAAGTCAACAGAAAACGGAATATTTCAGTTATTATTAAAAACTTTCTTTGAAAGTTGACTTTGGGAGAATTGATAACATTGGACAATTCCAAAACAAAATTTGTTTTTGATAACATTTTCTTGCCTTTTTGTTATATTAAATAATATACTCGCTTACCTGATCACCAAGAGCCGCATCAGAACGCTTGCGCGACTTCTTTGAGTTTTTACCGGAACCGGTAGGAGCTATGTCAAATAGTTCCGACTCGTCTACGAAATGTTTTCCTTCAATAATTCCCTGTAAATCAGATGAAAAATTAGGAACTGAAGCCCGGCGTGAATCGCTGTTACTGACACCTCCGAATGACGCTCGCCGACTGACAGAAACAGCAATGGCGGCGACGGAGGCTCGTCTTGCTGGGGGCGCAGCAGACGACCGTCTAGAGTCCGCAGATTTGGAAGCCTTCTTCTTGGCCAGGGATATATCAGCGATGGACATCCTTCGCTTTTCCATCCCTTTTCTGGGACCATCGTCCGGGGTCGGTCCGATAATAGAATGTCTACGGCTCATATTCAAGTTGACCGAATCCTTGATTAACCTTGACTGTGTCTTTGATATCTTATCACTGTGACTAATTCCATTTTTGTCGATTTAATTCCTAGAAAAAACGTCATTTGCTTTTCACCACGGGTGGTTTATAATCTGTTTTGAGTACAGAATCCTCCCAAGTACAATCGCATTGCGCTAGTTGTGTAGCTCTGTTTGATGACATACATAGTTTCTCGTTGCCTATCTATGACACTCTGCACTACATTCTGACGTAATCATCCTTATTAAAACGTATATCCAGTTACAAAATAACAGCATACCTATTCAGAAATATTTTCCTTTAAATACAATCCAAGACTTAAAACGCCATTATCAGCAAGTAACGAACACAACATCACTGTTAACCAAACGTACGTATCACCTCTGTATCACTTCAAGTGATGGGCGTTTTAGAGGCGGCTTCGTAAGCAGGAAACTCCATTGAATTCCAAGAATTGATTCATTGTTCAAACAGAGATGAAAGACTAATTGAGTCCATTGTTTCCCGTACCACTGTAACACTCGACCATATAGTAAGCCGCCGAAAGCTCATCGATATATAGCTTTCATTTTCCTTCTGACAATCACAGGTTTCACTAATGTTCCGACAATACGGGCTTCTAATACAGGTAATCCAGTATAGTGATCAGCGGGTATTGATATTCTTTAAAATGCCATATCATCTGATCGCATCAACAGCTGTTCTATATATGAACATTTATTTTAATTTCAAATTCAAGCAGTGAATTTATCTGTGTATATCTAATTTAAAAAAAATTATATCAATGTTAATATTATATAATTTTAAAATAAACAACTACAGTGTGTATTTAAACGGCAATAGTTACCAATGTGTGTATATAAATAGAGGTAGCGCATGAATTGAATAAGCTTCGCTTTTTAAAGCAAAGCAGGTACCAGAGACATTTAAAAAAAAAACTGTGGTTGTCTTGGCAACAAATGGCGTGTAAATGTTGTTATACGTCACAGCTGAGTGTTACGCTACGTCGATTGATATCGCTTAACAACGTGTCACAATACCCGTTGACGTTCCAGGTCATCACCTTAGCCAAACCTTATTACCGGTTATTGCACGTAGTTAGGGTGCACGTGTACTGTAACAGATACGGGCGTCGATCAGTGGAGTTTAGCAGAAATGAACGGACATGCCCATATATGGACGTTCAACAATGGCACTTTGTTTGGAATAAAGCGACACTGGTTTGATTGGAGGCAAACATATTGTTGTGCTTTACCAGTTCTATCTATATTATATCTTTGTAGATTGCACCCTTGCGTGTACAATCGCCATTCTATTGTTGTTTGTGTAACGAATATCCTAAAAAATGACTAGTAATAATATGTATTTCACACACATTCCATTAATGGTGGAAGATTTCCTCCAAGCAAACGGAAACATTAATATAATTCCAGGAAAATTGAGCTTGATGACTTGTGTTCCCAGCAGAAACTGCTGGTCCTTAGTTTCCAAAGGCCTTGTAAAACTCCTGTGTTATTTCAGTTGTTTTCGACAAGTGTTGTTTTGCAATGATGAGTGAACCAATACAACCAATTTGATTGTAATGACTTTGTCCTAAATCCATTCTGGCATAGGTGAAACTTTCACTATCGCAAACAGTGACTATATATCTGATCCATCGTTATCAGAATTCGCATATCCTATTTAGCGAAAACATAACACAAACCAGTTTCATCCTGCGTTAGTTAATCTAAGATTTCTAAGATTTCATTTCCACTCTGACACACATATACTAATCTGTTTCCATGCACACAATACTTAAACATATGTGGCCGAATAAACGCAGACAAA
The DNA here is from genome assembly GCA_032359455.1 of Chlamys rubida. Lineage (NCBI taxonomy): Eukaryota > Metazoa > Mollusca > Bivalvia > Pectinida > Pectinidae > Chlamys > Chlamys rubida. Next base: position 2,007 of record JAUMHH010201755.1, on the reverse strand, counting down.
TTTCCAATAAGTTCTTTCCTATCTAAAACAAAATCACAATTCGTAAAAATCACCGGGTGAATCCACGGTCGCTGTGCGTATGTCCCTCGACGTGTATGGCGAATGTGAACTCGCTCCTGTCTTACAGATCGTGATAGCAAGTCACGCTAATAAGGAAAACCAACACCAATTGTCAGGGATAATTAATGTATAATCGTACCCTCCGGATATTTCTCACCCGATACGACACATTCCGCTCCCAATATTATATACTCCGTGAAAGACCTAAACCTATTCTTTGTCGAAATCTGTTTTAAAAACTATTACATTTAAAGTGGTATTGTTTAGTGACAACTTTGAGACGAGCTATGTAATGTTACCCCGCACTCTCCCACTTGTGATATAATTGGAGTATAGGTTTGAATTACCATACCGCCTACATATAGCCTTAATTACAGGTAATTTGCGAGACAAGATCCTTTCTCTCGTGACCTTAGCAAATCACATCCGATATCATTGGCGAACGTTTTACAAAGCGTTGTCATGTTCCAAATATCTTTATAGATATTGACTGTACAAAACAAAAAGACATAATGTGCACCAAAAACATTTCTAAAAAGTACGTAATTTGTTCCATATGTTAAGTTACATAAATTTATGAATCAATGAATTCCATTTACCGCTTCGACCGACGAACTTGCGCCTAAAAATCAATAAGGTACACGCTTGCACGTCAGAGGTATATTAACTTCAAACGGAGAGACAAAAGCCCTGGCGGTTACCAAGGACGCAGTTCACTATCTGCCCGACAATGTCTCGGAAGTAGGCGACTTTGCTGTTGTAATCCTTTCCGGCGTTAGGAAGTTACCTTTGTACGGTGTACAAACTCATTGTATGTCTGTTTAAACAACGCACTTACATAACGCCGGCTGTCTACCGGAAAACACATGTAACCGGTATGTGCCTGAAAATCAAATATATCCTCCGAGTTGTTTGTAAAGAGATTGTGTATTCAAGGTATGATAAACCACATATTTCCAATAACAACCCGTATTCAAAACTACTTTTTAAACACTGTTAGTGTATTAAGTAAATATAAAAAATTCTGCAACGTTTTCAGCGTAGTTTGTTGATCAATAAGTCTAAAATGTAGCACAAGAAGTTGTTTTGGTAATCTCCAATTGCTACAAACGCCGTCTGGTGGTTTTTGAGCTGCTAAACGGTACGGCTAAAATGTGTCTGCACGTTTTTGGGGCTTCTTCACCAAACAAAGGTCACAAGAATCTGTTATAGTTATTTCCCACGGTGAAGTAAATTTTACAGTAGTATTACGTAGACTACAACAGTCATACTGGAACACAACCTCAATGTTTTAGTAATTTTTAGTTATAAAAAATAACAGTAAATTTGTTCACAAATCATATCACTGTTGTGCGGTGCATCGCACCCCTAGATCCTTGGTTTTTAAATATCTTTAACCCGTTTTATCAAAAGTTTCAAATGAAATGCCGACACCATGCAAGCAATTTCGAGTTCTATCTGTAACGTAATGGCCATGTTGCTATGCACATTTTATATTTACAAACACTGCAAGAAATTATAAAGATTTACGCATGGATAGTGTGCCATTCAAATAAACATTAAAATAAATCACATTAAAATCCTATAAAAGCAGTACTCCTAGAGTTCAATAAATATCTGATGTCGAACAGACCAATCAGACATACTTTTACAGATATAAGGATCTATGTCATTGACATTAAGATATAGGAGGTGATTATGATGAACATTATACACAACATGAAAGCTGTCTTCATATCGCGAGTCGTTAATCCATTCCATAATTAAATTCGTTATAATATCGTACTAATCATTTAACTGCATGATGGCATTCACAGTCTATATGAAATGACAGAGCTTTATCGGCAAGCATCATATTGCGCCCTATCTAGTGTTATATACATGGTATATATTATATTATAACCATCAATAGAATATCCGGAATTAACCGTTTTTGTGTATTATGCT
>JAUMHH010201744.1:0-13330 GCA_032359455.1 Chlamys rubida | reverse complement strand
CTTAACAGCAGTATAATTACGCTTTGTTGTTGAGACGATTATGTATTTTCATCTCACTGCGGTGTTTTGGTTCATGTACTTGACAGTTGATATTCACATCGTGGAGGTACATGTAGGGTGATATACTGATCATTTATGGACAATTATTTGAAACCGTGAAAGCTATGTTAACCGGGACGATGTCGAGGTAATGATATGACTTATAACGACATTTGCACTGAAATAAAAGTCTTTAATTGTTACATTAGATCTGAAATTATGATATTTTCATCATTGGAAATTTAGGAGCGTAAGCAAATTGTTAAGGGAAAAGTATTGCATCTGGCAGAGAGCAACGTGACGTTACAATAGAAGTGACGTCATATAAAGAATCTTAACCTTATGTTTCTAAATATAGAAATACTGCGTAAATATCACACATTACCGGCCTCCACGTGATTATGATTCAACCAATGAGGATAAAGGGAAAATGGTGTCATCTAATATTTCATCTTGTCATTACCAAATATTACTAAAAATAGATAAATGAACCAGAATCTGATGTATTTACTTTTCACGGCATTGGTGACTATGTGTTCAAGGCTTGTCTGGTATCAAAATAAATTAATAAACTTCCATGTAACCGTATATTACATATTAAACTTTCTCCCTATATATTAATAATAAATAATAATAATACGAGGTTCTTATATACCGCTTTATCACAACCTAGTTCGTATAAGTCGTCTTAAAACGGTTCACAAATAAATTATTATCCATGGTTGTAGGGCCTTTGCAAGCAGCCAATATCTTGTTCAATTCCCTGGGGAGCATACAGTCGGTGCTGCCATTTCGGCGGTCACAGCTAGCATTCTACAATTCTAGCACTGCCCAACCACGTACTCATTTACAGCTGAGTAGACTGGAACAAGCAGAGTAAAGTATCTTGCTGAAAGATACAACACAGTGCTGTGCCGTGACTCGAGCCCGCGACCCTTCGGTCACGAGCCTGGCGTCCTACCACTAGACTACCGTGCCTCCTCATCTATCGTAAGTCCATTAGGCCATAAATAAAGCAATCTCGTTCTCAAATATATCACACCACTCACCGTCATCACAAGTAACACTTTTTCTACAAAAACATAAAATATAACAATATTTTGTCATCCTCAAAATTCAACCAATTAAAAATGCGGAAGACTCCAAATCAATTATGTTCTACGCATCTATAAAATATGATTATAAAACAATCAAAAGTTGAATGATTTATTCCATGTAACGCTACAAGAAATACATGTAATAATATATATATTTTATTACGGAGATAAAATATTAGATGATTTTTCGTGTAAGTTAATAGATTGTAATCGCCCAGAAATGTCATCGGTAGCTATGTATGTGCCATGATTGCTTTGTCATGGGACAAGTTAACAGTATTGCTGCTTAAGAGTGTTAGATAATGGAGACACCCCTGGTAGATGTTATATTATATCATGTATATATGGAAATTGGATTTGGCATTTTGTGATTTCTTGCACTTCTATCGGCAAATCAAAAGCAGTTAAAATTGATGATAAAAAGAGAGAGGGCGCACCCTGATTGAAACTCAACATCTATTTTATCTATACAGAAATGTGATTATTTTAGTAAAAAATGAAGAATATTTATTTGTTGGGAGTTTTCGGAGAAAGGATCTGGTGAAATGGGTGTGTGTAATCTGTGTCGTAAATGGAGTTTAAGCCTATTGATTATGAGGAGATGACGCTGGTGTTGTGAGCCCCGTGTTAGGTCATACAGAATACATGTTAATTTCCCAAGACGCTCTTAAACTGGAAATAAACATATATTCCTTGTCAGACAGACACAAGTTTACGCAGCGCTACATGACAAGAAAACACACAGACGAATTATTTACCATATAACACCGTACGGTAACAAATTATCATCTATCAAAATACCTTCATGTTTCCTTGCCTTATTGTTCGTCCGCCGAGCCCCGTTATTCCGATCCAGTCGACTGTGAAACCCGACCACGTTGTTCCGCCATTGCTGTGCTTAGCTGTTCCTTTCGGAGGTAATCATTCGGAACTTGCTCATTTCAGACGTATAAGAATGGCCGACCATTTACAGCAATACGCACACGCTAAACTCGCATGATCTACCATCAGTCCTTGCAGGGGGTCGTGCTAGTAAGATTTTAATTGCACTTTCGCTAAACCTATTGTTCCTCCCTAAGGAGACCGTAGTTATTCAGGTTGAAAATAACCAATATGTCGTGTTTTTTTCTCTCGGTATATGTTACATCAATCTTTGGTATGTAGAGAGTTCGGCTGTTGATATCCTACAGTCAGAGCGTGGCTTTAGTTCGCATGACCGGGTATACAGACTAGAGCACGCGTTCTAATCGTACTCGAAGCTTACCTATTCAGGAAGTGTTAACGACGTTTTTGACAACATTCGACCATTCTTTATAGTTTGCCCGCCCGTCCAACGTCCTACTAAGCACCATACATAATCTTAACCTAATTAAAAAAGAAACTGATTTGTATGACATATTTTAGACAATTTAAGCAATATTCATTTGTATATTTATTCTTTTGCATTATGTGTTGTAAGTAATGGCTTTTGTAAACGTTTATGTGCGGTATACTTAATTATATATATAGTTCTTAAAGTTAAACATAAATATATATTGAAAACTATCCAACAATCTCTAGTGAAGTAACACTCCCACTACATATCCAACAATCTCTAGTAAAGTAACACTCCCACTACATATCTAACAATCTCTAGTAAAGTAACACTCCCACTACATATCTAACAATCTCTAGTAAAGTAACACTCCCACTACATATCAAACAATCTATAGTAAAGTAACACTCCCACTACATATCCAACAATCTCTAGTAAAGTAACACTCCCACTACATATCTAACAATATCTAGTAAAGTAATACTCCCACTACATATCCAACAATCTCTAATAAAGTACCACTCCCACTACATATCCAACAATCTCTTGTGAAGTAAAACTCGCAAAATATATCTTTGATATTTGTGTACATGTAGGTATACTGTATAAATCTGGGATAACTATACACAGATATTTCACTTCTTTTTATTTATTTCAACATATATAAGATTTGTTTTATTTGATACAATCGATAATAAAAGATTAAGATTACTGTCCATTTAAAAAAAATGCTTTACAAAATGTGTCTAGTGTTGTAGATTTTAACATGAAATTAAACTTTTCAAAATTATCCATCATCCAAATGGCCAAATGAAAAGTACGTTAACTGTGAAAGAGACTACTGCAGAATGGATATGGAAATGCAGTTAGACAATTGCAAGACCAGGAGGGAAACATAGACATGGCGGATACAGAGGGAAACAGTGAGGGTACGTAGGTTGTTTGTTCAATACCTATATAGATAAAAGAAACATTTACATGTATGTGGATCTTTCTTGAAGTCTTACCATATAAGACAGCTTCAACAGCAAAAAAAAAAGATAAAAAACGTTCCAAGATCTCACGGGCAATCGTGTTTATTTCGAAGAAATCCGTTGAATCTGTAAAGAGAGAAAAAAAACTGATGAAAAAATTAAATGAATTATACTATTGTTTGGTGATAAAGAAGTGAACGACATGCTACAATTTTATAAAAAGAAGATTCTGCTTTACATAACACAAGGATATCACTAGCAAATTTTGATAGTATCAATATCAAAATTGTTAATTAATTAATTAGTTTGGGAATTTTCGTGTCTTTTTCTTATCCGAAAACTAGTTTCCCAATCTCAGAGTTTCCTTGTTATGCCCCTGACGAAAACATTCCACTAATTCGTTAGAACCCTTCTTCGGAAGCGTACATTCTGAGCCTGAAACGTGATACAGAAACTACTGGGCTTTTATCACAAGAATAACGAAAAGGGCGTCTTTAACTGTGTCATCCATTTCTGTAAGTGTGTCCTCCCGTTAGGCATGCAGGTACATTAATGAATACAATAATACTACCAGTACCGAAATGTCTGTCACACTCCGCGACGCATCTTAGGCACCACAAAGGACAAACACGCACAGCCGGAAGTAGTCATTGTGGCGAGGAGGCGATCAAATAGATAACAACCTCAGCGGCGGATACACAACTTCCGTTTGCCGTTTCGTTAAATTTCGGAATCTCTTGTCGAACATTTCCGGTACGGCACGCGACGGGCGCGTTCGACCTGGAGGGTGAGTTAATTATAACGGAAGATAAATGGCCACTAAGCTAATGGCCAGCTAATTAATGGCTATAATTGTAATTCCACCGCTCTGCAGAATCTACCAAATACCTGCCCGAGTTACACTTCTCTAATAATATTTTTGTTTTTATTTTGTTTTGTAGAAAGAAGAAATGCACGGATTATATACGCCAATGATGGATCCAGCCGTAGCCAGCTTTACTTCTCTCTCTTGTCATTAATATCACGGTCACCAGAGCTTGTTCCCTGTATAGCTTTTTTGAAGAGACGTTTTGGTCAGAACATCTTTCATTCAGGCTGGTGCTATAATTAAGCTGATCGTTGAGGAATCTTGATAACCTTCTGCGCCTCGGATCACTTAAAGGTCTCAACATTGAATAATTCATTGACTCTATTTTCAATATGTTTTTTCATTATTCTGACTCATAGATTATCAACGCTTTACACACAAATGTATTTTACGCTTCATAAAGCTCCTTGATTGCGATAGCGTAGTAATGGTGGTGAGCCCCTGGGTGCCCTCAAACACTCAATCTCGCGTTGGCAGAACGTTATTTCCACGTAATCAATTCCCTCCCAATTAACGTAAATCGCTACAGAGAAGACACGTGAGGTGTGGGTAATACGTTACAGAAATTGGGGAGGAGGTACGGAGTTACCTAGAACCCTGATAATCTAACTTAGATAATATCATAATGAAAAGGAGAAACAAGAGCAAGAAGGGGCATAATGTCTGACAAAATGTCACGTTATGTGAGACAGGCTAAATATAGGCGTATATATTTTTTTTATCTGATCTCATGCACGACTTTCGATGTCAATTAACGATAAAATAATATATTTCAATGTACTCAACAACGTTTCAGTTTACTATAATTTGGTTTAAAGTTGTATGGTAGTTAAGCCACTGTATTAGCTGTGCAGTTTAGGAAATTGGAACACATATTTAGGAGTGAACAATTTTTCAATAATCTAACTAAAGACAGGGATACATTAGTTACATAAAAATCAAAACAAATAAATAAATAAATTTGTATTAAACACTATGAAATAGACATGATGTGATTTATTTCTGAAAATATGTTCCACGACTTAAAACAATTATTTTCCGCCATATTCAACCGAAGACTCACTGTTATATCTTGATTTACGCCAGCGAATAGAATAAAATATTTGTTTTTGTGGTGTCTGTTTGATATATGACAATGTAACGTTTGGTAAATGCTTCGCACTTTTGTACGTGTATGTCGTTCTTCTGTAGTTCGAATACTGATTGTTCATAGATATATTTCATTAATGTATTTTTGAATTAAATAATTTGTTTCCCTATCTCATTTGCCTTACTAGCTACAAAGATAGAGAATTCGATAAGGAACGTTTCTTATTGATTTTTAGTCAAAAGAGTTCTATTAGTGATAACAAAAGCCGGACACGGGTATACTTGCGATACGGATTTGATTTCACTTATATTGAACAGCTTTGGTCAGTTATCTATTTGTCAAACTTAATGATCTGTTATACTTACAATAAAATCAAGTAATGTATTTAAAGGATATTCAGACGAATAAGATATAAATGTCAATCCGGGTTTAACAATTTATTTTTTATCGATGTTTCCGGTAATGCTGTTGGTATACAAAGTTAAAATACCTGGTGTCATGCCATTAAAGCACGGGGTAGAACAGATGATGCTTAAAGGGAAATACCATAACCCTTTATAATAAATTGTAAACAAATTTTTTACTTTTTTTTTTAAGTTTCAAGAGTTTTTGCATTATTTTAATTCCACACAGCTTGGTAAAAGTCGTGGACATTTATTCAACAGTTAAACTAGACTGTCACAAAACGTATTTTTATCAAACTTTCTTCCTCGAATGGTTTAAAAAAAAAGGAATTTCCCCTTGTTAAAATGGTTAAATACTATATTAATAATACGTTAAGAAGAAATCTCATAAACGTTTCAATACGACGTGTGGTTTCTAGGTGTTCAATAGGATTAAATCAATTTTAATAGAAGGGGTTACAGGAGATACCTATATTTGGATGTATACAGTCAACACACAAATACAACATATCAGCTCCCTCTTTAGTTATTGAAAGAATAGCTTAGAAATCGGTAGGAATGATAGTATATCGAGTAAATATTAGCTTTGTGACAGCTATTTATTATGGGTGAGATAATGTTTAAAACTGTTAGCATTTTTTTAGTTTTTTTTTTATTTTTTTTTCTGATACAATTCATGTCACACTCAAACTTTATATTAGTTAGTATCCATAACGTTTTATATCTTTAAACACTGAAATATTGCCGAGAATCTACAGATACACACTTTTAATATGTTAACAACAAAATAAATGTTTAGAAAATCGGAATTTGTACTTCAAATCGATGAAATCAGGAACAACAGGAACAAAGGAAAAAATACATGGAGGCTCTTGATAAAGTACAGGAGAATAAGACCACGTGTTACAAACAGGTACGCTTTTCTTGCTTCATCGACGACATCCGTCAATTGTCAATCTAGTTTAAATCCAATTAATGTCATGTCATCAAAGTAAGAACATGGGCAGTGACAACGCGAAAACAACACACACAATGAGGAAAATAAAGAACTTCGATCTTCATAACACACATTGAAATAGCACATTGCTCAATGAGATCATGAATTGATCACGACAAAAAAAATGTGTCCATACTCATCATCACCGTGAATCTCTCGAAAGACCAGTTATCACGTGATATCCAAAAGGACGCTGCTGATAACGAACCAGAATTACAAATACTATCTATATTTTTTTGTTACAAAAAATGGATTAAATTATTCTTAAATTGTAACTTCCAATTATAAAAATATAAATTGGTACACATATAATTTTATATTTTTTTTTAAAATATCGCATGTAATAAGATAATTCATCTAATAACATCATACATGTATCATGACCGACTTCAGAGCCAAACTTCTTGATGCTTTCTTTTGTTTAGAATTTAAATTGACGTCATTTCAAACTTTAATCAATTTTCGACAACAATTATCAACTAGTTTGATTGTAATATAAAAATTATTTTTAAAAATATATCACCAGAGTTGAAATAATAATTTCTTGAATGATTCTCGACATAACGATATCGTTCTCTCTAAAGTGCTATATTTCAATCCTGTAGTGTTACAATTGTTTTTTCAGTTGTTTTAATTAAAACAAATGTACGATGCTTTCTCCTTTTCCCTAAATGCCCATTATTTATTCTAGAAGAGTTAATAACCGACCTCATGGCTGTATATTCTCTTTTTATTGGCCGCGTTACAATCGATCTGCCCGATATCTTCAGAAATCTCACCGCGTTGTCGGTTGTTCCTTTCCGTTACCTAACACTGCACGTAATCAGTGTATCAAATGATTCTTCCGCTGACGTGTCATTATTCGTCATGATTTTGTGACGTAATACGATATCCCTGTATCACGAAAAGACAATGAAGGATGCTTGTCACTGAAGCAATAGCTCAGCAGCGATGGGGAAAAAAGCAGAAGAAAAACAAATATATTAAACTAAAAATATTTCAGAACGTATTAAATGGACACGCGTTAAAAATTAGCAATGCGCAAGACATGTGACATTGTACACAAGAAATGCGACATTGTAAATAAGAAATGTGACATTTTAAACAAGAAATGTGACATAATACACAAGAAAATTTACATTGTACACAAGAATTGTGACATTTATGCGAAAATTGTGACATTGTACACAAGATATGTGATACTGTACACAAGAAATGTGACATTGCGCACAAAATTTTATCAAGAAAAAAACAAAATCACCGTCAGAAAAAAATCAAAATCGTCGCACTTATACTGCTTGGTAGTTATCCGTCAATAAAGGCCATTTTGTAAGTAAATATATAGGTAAGAGGCAGATCTAAAAACAGTCTGTGCTGTCCTACATGTATATCTCAAGTTCAAGAGGGCATACACGATTTAGTCAATACATATTTTGTTATTCAAAGACAGCATATCGCCGATATTTGAATGACTTAGCGAGGAATGTATCTGACCTGTAAAGCGCTTAGATAAACGCATGTAAAAACAGAAGCAAGTCTACCAAGAGAGGAGCACAGCTTGACCTTATGGATATACCAACAGTCTGCTGGAAACCATTGCAACTGAACTAAACAAAGATAGTGTCAACCAGGAATTCAATAATTGTTTACAATTTCATCCTGACCTTTGTCGTACAGATTAAGTTATGACAATGTTATTACGTACGGGTAGAGTTATGATAAGGTTATTACGTACGGGAACAGTTATGACAAGGTTATTACGTACGGGTAGAGTTATGATAAGGTTATTACGTACGGGTAGAGTTATGATAAGGTTATTACGTACGGGTAGAGTTATGATAAGGTTATTACGTCCGGGTAGAGTTATGATAAAGTTATTACGTACGGGTAGAGTTATGATAAAGTCATTACGTACGGGTAGAGTTATGATAAGGTTATTACGTACGGGTAGAGTGATGATAAGGTTATTACGTACGGGTAGAGTTATGATAAGGTTATTACGTACGGGTAGAGTGATGATAAGGTTATTACGTACGGGTAAAGTTATGATACAGTTATTACGTACGGGTAGAGTTATGATACAGTTATTACGTACGGGTAGAGTTATGATAAAGTTATTACATAAGGGTAGAGTTATGACAAGGTCATTACGTACGAGTAGAGATATGATAAATTTATTACGTACAGGTAGCTGATGCGGTTAGGGATTATCTTAAGTCACATTTCAGAATTTTTCTGATAGCATTTTAAACTTTACGATTAAAAAGTGATTCAAAAACTTCCATATTTGGGATGATTTTATATGTTTAACGCAATCGTAGTTTCATTGATAACATTTCTTTTATAAAATTTCCTCGGTGATATATTTATCAAACATTTGTTTATACGTAGTCTTTATATATGAATCAAGACAAATGCTGAACTTCATTCAATGAGGCTAACTGACCGTATCCGTTTTGATTTGACAAGCAGTTTTTTTTTATCATGAGCCGGTTCCCCGTATGCTGATGAATGGCAGGTCAGTTCATTGGTCGGTTGATTATATTCCTTCTGTAGTCATGACCAACGCATCGAAAAAAGCCAATGATATTGGTCGGAGGGTCATCCTGGAGAGTCTGCCCAACAACATTGTCAACGGGTAATAAAAGCACACACGGTCCTGGCAATCACAGCTCTTTTTATTCTCGAATAAAATTGTACAATCGAATATTGGCACGACAATGAAAGAAAAGAAACAATCTCCACTCGCAACATCCTTATCGTCTAGATATGGTCTTCAGCTATAAATACAGTGTTAGCATTGCCTTTGCTTTTTTGTACGAGAAAACAAGGATCAACGATTTATAAACTTTAGCTTTAATTTATATAATTATCTCCACAAGCCAACACTGATGATTATGCCTTATTGTTCCGCCGCTAGCCTCCCACCAGCGCAGGGTTACCAGTTTATTGCCGTGGAACTATGCACTGGTCCATGTCATGGATACCTAGACCATTTCTTGAGATTTTCGAAATGGCTCCACCTTTTCAAGTTACAGTCCTCTTTCAGCGGTAAATAAATCAGAGCCCACTTAATTTGAAGGTCCCGAAAAAGCGTCTTCAGCAATCTAGTATTAAAGTATCTATATACGGTGTATTCTTTTAACGTCCCCGTAACCGCATCCTGGATTTCCCCTCCCTCCCGGGGTGGTGGTGATTAAGCGGCCCTACTTTACACGTGACTGCGCGGCCCGCTTATACACTTAACAACAGCTGCTGCCGTGGGAGAACTCTAATTGGAGGTTTGACAACCCCGATAAACTTTGATTTAAGATTACACGAGAATGTTTTGTCGTCAACTTTGAAATTCTATCTATTTATTGATTTGCATATGTATAAGTGATTATCAGTGTAGTTTTTTCTTAAACTTTGGCAGGTCGAGCGGATGTTGCTCCGTATAGAATATGGACATCACCAGTTTTTCATATAAAACAGGAAAACACATCAGAAATTAAAATGAGGACTTCCACAGGTAAACAGTGGGGACACATCCGCTCACTGCCCCAGGTAACTGCACGTGTGTTTATCTAACTATGGGAAACCTCTTCAGAAACCAATTATAGCATTGTTCCCAAATTCAAGGTTGTTTTTTATTCTCATTTTAAAAAAATACATTAAACTAGAAAGGAAACATTACATTTTTTATGAATTTCTGATACCGAAATCGGGCGTTAAGTACTGTTTTTGTTGATTATACCTTTGTTTAAGTGAATTAGTTTAACGCATTTAATGTCTGTTTACTCTGAGTACCATTAGTTTTGACTTACGGCCGGATTTTTTCGTTCAACAATGCACTTCCAGTTAAGTTTTTATTCGCGGATCGTGCATACTCTCCTTGGCCTTTAAAGTGTGCACGTGGCTTTAGGAATTCATAATAACGTCCCGTATTGTCACCATACAAACACACCTTTCTACAAAAAATCGAAAAGCTACGTTATAACTTAATATTATTCAAAGGGTAACCTATTTACAGTATTTTCAAATATGCTATTATTTACTGGGTAAACCTACCATTTCTATTATGACATGAAGCGAGAGAAGACAAATATGTTTATGAACATCATGATACGGCTTCAATAGCAGAATGGAATCGTTTCTCGCCATGTAATTATATCTGGGAAGAAACCTACAATTTCTATTACAAACAAAACTGGGCGAACACAAATGTTTTTATTTGAATTATGATACAAAATGAATATACTGAATACGAGAGTAAAATTATACCTTGATATCAAAATAATTTCATTAAGGTAAACGGGTGTATGAACATCTGTGTGTATTTTTTAGCAGTTCCGTAGAAATGAATAGAACTGATACAGAAATTAACTATGTTAGAAAAAAGTGGGCGTGGCAACCACCTGTGACCCCTCTCAACTGCAGTCCCCCGACACAAGTAGTGACAGTGTTGGTTTGGAGTGAGTGGTGTACCCCATACCCAGCTAATTACAGGCCTGCGCGCACTCTTTCCTCACCGGTAATGGTGCGGAGGGGGCGACCACTTCACTCCCGCAGAGTGGGTAGGCAGGCACTATTTACATACGGACAGTAATAACCGCATCTTAAGAAACAGGATGTGTTGTTTGTGACAAATAATCAAATATTGAAGTGTTTCTTTTGTAATCGTGTGATAATACGGAGTTTACTGCATGGAGAATTGATAGATTTGTCCATAAATGGGTCTTGTGGTACTCTCGTGCCGAGAACGGAAGCGTAAAATGACTATACTGACAATTCACCCGTCAGTCTGACCGATGAGAAGTGATATCAAAAATATATATTAATATAAATATATAACAAATTAAGAAAACTGATATTTTCCCTGTTTAGGGTGTTTTTAATGTAGCTATACTCACAAAATCGTCAATGCATCGTTTAAACAGCTGATTCTAATAAAGGAGACGTTCAATGGGATTTTTATAATTTTTAAACATATTTTTGAATTTCCATTTGTGTCTTCTAATTCCATAAGTACGAACTATATTAGAAAATCCTACATAGGGTACATATAGTCTTCTTCGTGATGTCCAAGTGACTTAATTGCTCAGATATATAGCTGTGAGATTACGCAGGTTGTCGTATTTTATATGTAATAGATCAATGACACATTTATTAAAATCTTGATTTGTACAATGTCTTAAATTTCAACATTAAATATGAGTTCGCATTTATTGTCTATAAAAAGCGTTATTATCATTTTTTGTTCGTGTTTGAATTTTTGAAAATGACGAATTTAAGTACAGATTGTTTGATATGCTTTAAAATCCAGTTCTGTGAGTTGTAATCTGTGCGGCGAAATGTGATTTCTATACGTGGAAAATTGACAAATCTATCAAGTTTAAACAAATGTTATTGCTTAGTTATACAAAAGGAGTGGAAACAGTCGTAACCTCGGGCTGTACATATCAAAAGTCTGTTTCTGTGGTGCTGGACATGTTGGCAATAGTAGTTCCTGGGCGTAAACCCACTTTTACATTTACAATCTCATTTTTCTTAATCGGCGTTTTTCTTCTTTTGTCGTTTGATTATAGCGGACTTACGACAGATATAAAATATGTGTTTTACTACGGTTGTCGTCTGAAAATATGTCATGGCTGTCGAAGTTTTTCTACGACAGTCATATGACCTATTCAACCCCATTCCAACCCGCCCCGTAACGTTTGTCGCAAAGAAACATCGTCTTACGACAGTTCAAATTAGGACAACCGTTGGTAGAAATTCCACAATACAGAACTCTATAAGGGTTAGCAACAGCAGTTTATGCAGTAAAACACAACACATCAATTTTCATACGACACACTAATGATTTTCCTATGATTATCCCTTTTCTGTCGTAATCTATGTGGACAAGTGTAAAGTCTATGGCTGGGTATATTGCATGACTGTCCGTTCCGGGGTAAGCCTTGGGTTGGACTTGTCAGCAGGCGGTTCCTCCTCTGTTGGTTTGTGTGAACATCACTTCTGTCATGTATTCACGCTTTAAGTCTTTTTAACATTGAACATTTTTCCACTTAACATTGAAGGTTTGTCCATATTATGTTCTTGCGGTTTCAAAATCACTTGCAGAGTTGTCGAAAGTCGTGACAAAAATGGCCCTTAAAGGGCAGCAATTATTAATTAGCAAACCGTAAGAGGAGTTTGCACTGATTTCAAGAGTGGTGCGACTCAAGTGTTTGTTCAGACCAAAATTCGGGGGTGAACGCTGAAACAAATTGAGCAAATTCAATTCAACAAGGTATAGAAATATTGTATCGTGGATTGATATTAAACTAGGGGACTATTTGCTCTCCATTAGGATCGTCTCTACCCTTGTAACGTATACAATACAGCTGGGGAGGAATGCTCCTATATTTCTGCACCTGGGAATCGAGTTTGATATAACGTTTTTTGATACCACCATACAGACCCTATCATTGGTACTCTTTCCTCATGGCAAAATCTGTCACCGTAGGGAAAAATCAAAGTTACACCGTAGGCGAGGGTCTGGGGGTCGGGGTTGGGTCAGCGAGG